>JAFMSR010000018.1:4263541-4468541 GCA_022818135.1 Saxidomus purpurata | reverse complement strand
AGCAATATACCATTCAATTAACTTCAAGTAATAACTAAACTGTCTCAATACATCACTCCCATTTTGCCAAATTTATCAATTTCCACCTCAATAATTTATGTAGAAAAAACCTTTTAGGAGCTGTGCAAGAGACAATTTTCTATACCACATGTGTATTTCTGGGTCTTCAATCACATTAAGTGAGTGCTCTGTTTACACAATCAGTTACTATTTTTATTCCAAGAGAAATCTGTAACATGTTGTATGCTGCAATTTTTTTAACAATTCTCATGAAAAATATTTGCCAATTTCTAGACACTTACTAATGCCTTGATGTCTAAAATCGTTCAATATAATTCAATATAGGGCATTTTCTTCCAATCCCGCTACAGACGATTCAGTTCTTAAACCTCTCCCTTCGCATGGTCAGTAAATATAAATCTACAGAATGAGACAAGAAAACTGTTGGAAATAATAGATGCTCAAAGAAGTAAAATTGATATTAAGAATGATGGTTCTTGAGCACACCATTTCCTTATCTTCACTCCTATAAAGTTTGGTTGAAATACTGCCATCAACATTAAAGGTGTCACTGTAAAAGATGATTTATTAGCAGAATTCAATTTTAGCACTTTAAGTAGACTGCCATTTGGGTGCTAAATCTCGATTCCGAACTATAAAGCAACATTTATATTGTCAAACATTTAGTCAAATGGTAAGGGGTATTTATAATGGGTCATCATTTACTTTACACAATGTTGTATGGGGGTTATTCATGTTCATATTGTGTGTTTTCTGCCATAATAAAAAAAAGTCACAGAACCTCATAATCATTTTGTATTTTTAGATCAGAATGTCCTGTACATTGCAATTTTCACTAAAAGACACTTTCTACCTTAATAATCTGTTCATCTACCATCTCCTGGTTTTATCATTGCCAAGAATCTTTGATCACAGACCCAGAAACAGAGTTGCAATTCAGAGATTCAATAAAATAACACCAATTTCAACATCTTTTTTAACAACCTTTAATGCCAGGGGGGGGGGGGGGGGGGGGGGGGGGGGGGGGGGAACGAAAGAAAAAGGGAAAAAAAAAAAAAAAAAGGAGAAAAAAAAGAAAAAAAAATTTTTGACCCGTTTAAGGGGGGGGGGGGGGGGGGGGGGGGGGGGGGGGGGGGGGGGGGGGGGGGGGGGGGGGGGAAAAAAAAAAAGAAAAAAAAAAAGGAAAAAAAAAATTTAATTTGATGGGGGGGGGGGGGGGGGGGGGGGGGGGGGGGGGGGGGGGGGGGGGGGGGGGGGGGGGGGGGGGAAAGGAAAAAAAATCAGAGATTGCAAAAATCGAATTCAATACGGGCGTCCAAAAAAAAGTTGGACCCGGGAGAAATGCAATTTGCAATCAATTAACAACACCAATTATCGGGTAAGTATAAACAGTTTCTTTTGTTGTTAATACAACCTTTAATGCGCTCTTTTACATTAATTTAATTCCAAACTAAATACCTCTGAGGATTCAGGGAAATAAGGTTACACATAAAATTTCATGTTTTAATTTCTTAGTACAAAATGGTCATCAGGGGGGGGGGGGGGGGGGTTTTTTTTTTTTTTTTTTTTTTTTTTTTTCTGTTTTTAGAATTAAAACAAAAAGATTTTCACCTTAGAAAAAAAAAAAAAAAAAAAAAAAAAAAAAAAAATTTTATATTAAAAATAAAAAAAAAAAAAAAAAAAAAAAAAAAAAAAATTTGTTATTTTTTTAGCTTTTAAGAACGATTACTTTGTTGGGTTATAGAACCTGGCTAGTTCTGTCAGCCGCTTTAAGGATTGTTTTGGGGGGGGGGCAAAAAAGGGGGGTTTGGGGGGGGGGGGGGTTATAGAACATAATTGTAACTGAGTTCAGGAGCTCTGGCTGAGACTGACATCAGCAAAATAAAATGGGAGTTCAGCTCTGATGAATACGGACATCGTTCACCAAAAGATAATTACATTCGTGTTAGAACGGATGCTTGGCACGGTGTCTCCACAACATATTTTTGCTATTAATCAACTTGAAAGGGCAAATCTGAAACAACTTTTGAAAACATGAGTGTGGGCAAAGGGGATCAAAATTTCTGAATGGGGCATCGTACAGATGGGGCTTCGCTGACTGGCTAAGTCAGGGGTTGTCACCGCTTTAAGACAACGTCCCAGGGATCCTTGCAACACACTGCATGCACACAGGTTGCCCTTAGCTGTGCAGTAGGCTGACACAATACCCTATCTGGTTAAGTTTCAGGAGATCTTGAACTCCATTTACAAGTACTTCAAGAACTCCCCAACATGGCCCTCTGCTGCCATTCAGAATGTCTTCAGGGTCAGACAGTCAGATTTAAGGAGGTCTTCCCCGTGGTTAGTTTTGAGGATCTGTGAGCCTTGGTTAAGAATTATCCACCTCTTGTCGATTCTTAGAGGAGAGTTTGGGAAAAGCCTCCCTCTATAAACCCATTTCTACGTACAAGTTTTTGTATGTAGCCCATTTCTTGTGTGATGAAACCACTTGCCATTTTGTCAAAAATGCATCAAAAGAAGGACTGACATACTCAGATTTTTCCCTCTTTCCTCCTTTGATACCCTTGCAGGATCTGCGTGACAACAGAGGTCACACTAAGACAACCTGAGGTACCCCAGGACCTACTGTGAGGCTGGTCTCTCGTTGAATTTGGGGGGCCCCCCTGTAGGGGTAGCCAAAAACAAAGGACGAATCACATAGCATATGGCAGTCAATTTTTTTTTTTTTTTTTTTAAAAACCAAAATTTTATTTTTTTTGACAACAGGGGTGGGGCTTTTTTTACCTCTATGAGTAACCTGTGTCCTTGCTCAAGGTCGACATCTGGTGACCTGGAGGGGGGGGGGGGGGTAGGGGGGGGGGGGGTTTTTTTGTTTGTTTTTGGGTTTTTAAAAATATATTTTTTTTTTTTTTTTTTTTTTTTTTTTTTTTTTTTTTTTTTGTTTTTGGTTTGTTTTTTTTTTTTTTTTTGTTTGGGTTTGTGTTTTTTTTTTGGGGGGGGTTTTTTTTTTTTTTTTTGTGTTTTTTTGGGGGGGGGGGGGGGGGTGTTTTTTTTTGGGGTTTTTTTTGGGTGGGTTTTTTTGTGGGGGGGGGTTTTTTTTTGGGGGGGGGGGGGGGGGGGGGGGGGGGGGGGGGGGGGGGGGTTGGTGGGGGGGGGGGGGGGGGGGGGGGGGGGGGGGGGGGGGGGGGGGGGGGGGGGGGTGGGGGGGGGGGGGGGGGGGGGGGGGGGGGGGTTTTTTTTTTTTTTTTTTTTTTTTTTTTTTTTTTTTTTTTTTTTTTTTTTTTTTTTTTTTTTTTTTTTTTTTTTGTTTTTTTTTTTTATTTTTTTTTTTTTTTTTTTTTTTTTTTTTTTTTTTTTTTTTTTTTTTTTTTTTTTTTTTTTTTTTTTTTTTTTTTTTTTTTTTTTTTTTTTTTTTTTTTTTTTTTTTTTTTTTTTTTTTTTTTTTTTTTTTTTAATAAATTTTTTTATTTTATTTTTTTTTTTTTTTTTTTTTTTTTTTTTTTTTTTTTTTTGGGGTTTGTTTTTTTTTTTTTTTTTTTTTTTTTTTTTTTTGGGGGGGGGTTTTTTTTTTTTTTGGGGGGGGGGGGGGAGAATTTTTTTTTTTTTTTTTTTTTTTTAAAAAAAAAGAGGTTTTTTTTTTTTTTTTTTTTTGGGGGGTTTTTTTTTTTTTTTTTTTTTTTTTTTTTTTTTTTTTTTTTTTTTTTTTGGGGGGGGTGGGGTTTTTTTTTTTTTTTTTTTTTTTTTTTTTTTTTTTTTTTTTTTTTTTTTTTTTTTTTTTTTAAAAAAATTTTGTTTTTTTTTATTTTTTTTTTTTTTTTTTTTTTTTTTTTTTTTTTTTTTTAATTATATTTTTTTTTTTTTTTTGGGTAAAAATTTTTTTTTAAAAATCTGGGTTAAAAAAAGGGCAGGCATCTTTTTATCAAATACAATGTAAACTACATGTACTTAAAAATGTGTACTATAGTTTTAATCAAATGTACATTAAATTCTGAGACAGGAATTTGCACTTACAACTTTTAACTCAATTCTTTACAAGTCCAAACAGGAAAATGATTGTCAATTTTAAAATATAAATCAGAGTTACAAGACTTGAGTCTCTGAAAAGTGAAAACTGAATAGAAACACTTGTATCTTACCTTCCAGAGTTAAAAAAAAAAGATAATATTTTCCTTACCAAGTAGTAAAGTAAAATTGTAAGCTAATAAAACACTACTTTTAACACATTTTTTTTTCACAATATGTATTTTCATGACAGGAATAATTTTTTACAATTGAAGTAATATTATTGCTGCTCAATGATTGTAGAAAATTGTTGTTTTCTCATCATTCTATTTTTTAAGTATGTTAAGGGAAAAAAAGTTTAGACAGAAAATACACTACCTCCTCCTGCACCTCGAGTATAAGACCTAGAGGTTCATACTTTGTATCCTTGTATGCAGACAAATGCATGTTACCCCCTATAGAAAACATCTTCTCTGACAGTGTACACATTTCTTCCACTTTTGTTAAGTCTTCAGTCTTCAGTTTCCAAGTTTTATTTTTGTTCTAAATGCTGTACATTTCTTTGTTCACTTCCCCCTGGTGACTTTCTCAAAATTATATTTTGAGAATCTAGTCCGAATGAAATAATCAAAAAAGTTTTTTTCCCCACTTTTCAACTATTTAAAATCCTCAAGATGGCATCATAGCGACTGTTCGGCTTTTCCAATCATTTGCAAGCTCCAGCATATCTCCTTTTATAATTGTCCTTAATCATTCTGGAGTCGGCTAAGGTATTATGAATTTCTCCATTTTTTGCCATTCAAATACCCAGCAGAAATAGAAGCAACTCAGGAGATAAATTCCAATTAGTGATCAAATTATGTTCATTCAACTGATCAAATTTTCATTTTCCTAGTATATTTTGCTCAATTCAGCGGATGAATCCCGCCATTTACAATAGACATTTTATTATATCTTGAGGTATCTACCAATACACTATTTACAAATTAATTTAATGTTAACTCTGGATCTAATTTTGTGTTCTTTTCGCAATGCTATATTCCACATTTCTGTTTTGAAGCATTCCGCGTAGACGGGAACTGCAAAAAAATCCATATCTTCTACTTTACTGTTTCCCCAGGTACATAGTACGCCTGTATAACGGCTTTATTATCAATCAGATTAATAACTTTTCCCATTCTATATACAATGCATCTTTATGCACTAATAAACAGAAACAACTTATTGAGATTTCTTTTTCAATTATACATTTTTCATTTTGAAACTAGAGAAAGTAGGATATACACCACCAAATTTTCAGTTTTAAAGTCAGCTGTATCTATGATCCCAACGTAAGAGTTTTAACTGAAATCTACATCCCTTTTAACATGTCCAGTTCCACAATGTTAAAGTAACAGAGCTGGTCGACAAAACAAAGCTGTTGCATGACTAAACAAAAGCACAGTCATCAAGCAAATGTTTCTAGTTCAGAGACATTCACATGCTTTCTTTCGTATCACATCGTTTACAAAAACATCTATAACCAGTATCCTTTTAAATGTCCGAGAGGTTTCCATTTCGCTTCATTACTTAAAGTGAGGATACTGTCGTATGAGGAAGCAAGCTTTACAGCTATCACACACCTTCAATATTGACAAAAAAGCTGCTGAATTTCCCAGATAGCGTCACAACAGATGTATCTTGTATGGTGACTTAAAACCTTTCCTTATTATTCTTATAGTTCTCTACAATACTTTTTTTTTTATATTTTTTTAATTTCTGTCTGCTGGGATTTGCAGACTCATTTTTCTTCGGCAAACATTTTACATCTTGGCTGTCAAGACTTAAATAAGCCAACACAAGCCTTGGGTTTGTATTATAGTTTTGCTTTGTGTAATTTTTTTGGTTTGTAATATTTACTCATCAGAGTGCAATATTCAATATGAACTTAATCAATGGGGATACAGTGTCTCTTCGGATTATTTTGCCAAATCAAGTTAAAACTTGGAGAGTTCACAGGGCATAGATGCTCCCACTTACCCTCTTGTATAGTTTTTCTTCAAGAAAACTTTACAAAACAGGGATACTAAAACAAGAGGGCCAGCAAGGTCTTCTATTGCTAACCAGAGATATACAGAATATCCGTAACAAATGATTAAATCTGCCTGATTCATGTACTGGATTCCTACCAGTTGTCGGGCGCTACCAGATCTTTGGGCGTTTTCATGTTTCGTACCGGACAGGCTTTATACCGTACTCAAGGTCCTAGATTACGAAACCGTGTCACTGGGACGATTGTTCTTTCGGTGTAAGTGACTAAATAGGTAACTCAAACTTCTCATATTTGTTAAATATCCCGCTTAAATCACTTCTCTATTGTGTTACTATTTATAACCTAAGCTACCAGCAGTTGGGGTTTTTCCGATTTTATTGCGCATGCGCTGAGATAAAAGCAGGGGTTCAGTTTGTAAAGGTACACTGAACATCGATATTGCAGAAAATGTGAACGAAACTATGTCAGATATATAATTATTTGAATAAAAATGTGTAAAAGTAAGTATATTCAAGAAATACAATTTAAACATAAATAGACCGTGTAATGGATGAGGCGTAATATAAAATCGATATGAGATAAGTAGTTTTAAATACAAAGAAGTTATCTGAAATGGTCGAGTGGTTACGTTTGCAGTTTGCTACCCACGCGGACAGGGTTCAAGGCTCACACTACGCTTAAATAATTTTTTTGGCTTTCCCCTTTTTTCTTTTTTTAAGGATCAGCATGAGCAAGAAACATTATCACTGTTCATATTTTATCCTTGTAAACATGTAAACTATAAATGTAAATAATGCAAGTTAAATGATGTGTATCTTGATTGGAATATACTTATATTTATTGTTCTTCTTTTCGTACATGTATTTAGAATAGTAAACAAGCACTAAACATCTTTGTTTGGAATAGTGCTTTGCACAAAGTTGAGTGCCCGATAATTGGTTGCCCGATGTGGCTTTAAAGAGGGAAATTGTACCCCTTTTCTGGCCTCATTTATAAACAAGCTCTGGTTGAAGTCGATAAACTGACAAGTTTATAATGTCATCAGAGAACCTAAGTTTATCCTGTGAAAATTTTATGGGTTTACTAGTATTTGTTGCTACACTAAATACAAAAAAGTTCATTTTCCGCCCGAGAACTGGTAGGAATCCAGTATAACAATCTGCTGAATATGATATAAAGTCTCTGATTGGTTGATAAAATGTTCTTACATACATACAATAAAACTGCCTTTTTAACATTTCTAGAATATTTTCAACACTTCCAATAGCTCATCCAAATGACAAACTGCATCAGGTCGCTGTGGGTTAAGAAATTTTCTTTTTTTTAGCTCTGACATCATTGGGAATCAGTTGAGAAATCTAAAGGACCATCCAATGATTGGTTAAAATTGGCCCAGTGGTTAAACAACACCAGATGCTGTTCAAAAAGTTGTCTAGTTTTAGCTCTGGCAGCCATTTTGTACAGCAGAAGGAAACAGTCTTAACAAAATTAATGTTAAGGGGAACCATCCAATAAACGTATTAGTAAAGTTTGGCTAAAATTGGCAGAATTGTTTAGACTTCTAACCAAGTTTGGCCAAGATCATGCTAATCCATGTTTGTTAGAATTTATTTCTTAATGGTTTTCAAAGTTTTTATTGGCAATAGTGTTAGCAGGGGTAAAACTATAAAGCCTATTCTAATGCCGGACAAATAAAACAAGTTCGATTTTCCAACTGATTATATAATGGTATTTATAGTTGCAAATTTTATATGCAACCAATCGGAAACAATATCACAACTGAAGAGGAATATATATATATTGAAAACACAACCTGGTTTACATATCGACAAAACTCAGAAAGAAATTAAGCTTTTTGTCAAGTTAGTTCCAGAGAATAAACAATTATCAGTTCCGCAGCATTTGCATTTAAATAATTCCAAGTGTCTCATCAATCAATCTGTGTTAAACTGGAATAAATGAATATATGCATCAGTAAAAAGCAATCCTATCCCCAAGTAGCAATCTGTCTTATAAATATGGAGAGAGTTAAACACATAAGTTTTGATTTAAGAATTTGTTAGGTTGAAAGAATGGAAATTTGTTATGTATTAAGAATGGAAGTGAAAATTGTACTTCATGATCCCTGCAGATCATGATGAGAATGCATGGATGAGTAGATTGATCATGATCTGCACTGGTCACAGTATCACCCTGCTGTCTGTATGGAAAGAGTTAAAGCTAGTATAAAGTTATCAATGCTTCTGATATAATATGATGGCCATTTTGTACTGATTAAAAACATAACGGCAAAATATTGGTACTTAAAATCAATAGCTTATTTTTGGTGTCATTTTTTTATTTTTATCTTTTTGATGAGGTTAATATATGGACTTTTAATACCCACTTTCTAGAATTCGTTTTACTGTCTCTGTTTTAACCTACAAAGTGCTGATGACAGGAAATCACTTCTTGCTTTGTGATTTACATCCTCAATGACTTGTTACCAACAACATAAAGAGTCAGCCAGACATGTACAAGCTACACTTGGAAGGAAGTCAGTAGTTGTTTTTACATAATATCAAAGAGACAGGGGTTTTTTTTCATCAAAGAGTATTTCACAAGCATGGGACATTTTCATCATAGGTATCTCCTGTTTTAACGGAAGACAACTTGAAGTTTCCAACCTTTATTTCAGTTCTTATAAGATGCAGTATGAACAATGATCTACAAGGGTTTTCAAAGAAAATATTAACTGAATGTCTCAGTCCTGAAATTCTTTAAACATTAATAATTGTTCATACTGACATAACATGAAATTTCTGGCATCAATATGCATAATGGATATAGGGTTTGAGACAAACCATACCCAAACCATCCAATAATCCTCCATTATGACACAAGCAGGATTAATAAAATCATTGA
The DNA here is from genome assembly GCA_022818135.1 of Saxidomus purpurata. Lineage (NCBI taxonomy): Eukaryota > Metazoa > Mollusca > Bivalvia > Venerida > Veneridae > Saxidomus > Saxidomus purpurata. The sequence continues at coordinate 4,459,582 of JAFMSR010000018.1, read as the reverse complement.
AAACCTCAAAATTTTCTTAAAATTTCTCTGAAACTCAAAAAGCTTTTTGATAACTTTCCAAGCTTTATGATGCTCCCAGACTCTCAGAGGAATAAAAACATCTCATGGCAAGAAAAATGGCCATAAAAGGCTATGGCTTAAGCCAGCTTCAGCAGTAAAGGCAGGTTATAATGTCATAGTTACAAAGTAAAAAAGTAACTTTTCTGCAGTTGAAGTTTGCTGACAAAAAATTCAGGTTCTTGAAAATTGGGTGCAGCTGAGTTTCTGTTAGCTTCCCGTTTCTCAGCACAGTATTTACAAGTCCAAAGAGGCATGAAAGTTCATTTGATAAACAGTTCCAGTCAAAGTGTGCTTTAGAAACAGCAGCATGCTTTTACAATTGCAATTTACCATTACTGACTTTAAAAGCTGCAGAATTCCCAGCAGTATTTGCAATCATGAAAGATCTTATCTTTATGGTATTAACTTAATTTAGAGTCAATTTCTATGTAAAGAACAACGGCTTTACAGGGACTTTTGAAATTAACTTTTTCTTGTTTTGAATGAATAACTGTACATGTCTCTATGTACACTATCTAAATGTTGACAGAGACATATGTTTGAATTGAGGATCATAAGGATCTACTACGTGTCCTTTCTAGGAATACTGGTTAGGCAAACAGCACAAAAATACTTACCATATTGAGATGATGCGCATAGCACATGTTACAATCACCTTGGTTCATGGTTAAGGTCACAATTAGAGATCGAAGGTCATATGACTATACCGGTATGTTGTGTCCGCTCCATATCTCTTGAACCTCTTAAAGGATTTCAGAATAACTCACCACAAATATTTACCATATTGAGCATTGTGCAGGGCACATGTTACAACCTGGTTTAAAGTCAAGGTCACAATAATTAGAGATCAAAGGTCATATGACTGTATTTCGTGTCTGCTTAAAGCATTCAGCATTGTGTAAGTCATTCATAGTGGACAACCATTTGTGCTGAAGCTATATTTACAGCAAATTTACTGGGTAAACATAACAAATTCTCATTTTGTTTAAAAGTTCAATTGCCGCTTTCACAAATCTTCGGTGTCAACTTCCTTCCCAATAAACATTTGAAAAATGCAATTTCTCCAATTATTTTAAGTTCCCTTTATAAAACTGATTCGAAACCAAGGAAAGATATTGCTTCATTTTGTCAGTTAATTCTGAACTAGAAGCGAAGAATCTGTAACATTTTCTCTCTGAAACATTAATCCAGTCAGCTGGAAAAAAATCAATCATCTAATTATAAAGCACAGCCACCCAGGATAGATGACTGTGGAATCTAGAATGACATCAGCAGTGGTCTGATTGATTGAAACTCTATTGACTTCTGGAATAACCAGAACATGTTCTCACTCAAAGTCACCAGGATTCAGACTTTGTTTCTAAAGGTTTGGTGAAGCGCGAATATGGAACCGGATATTAGAATCACTTTCAATTCAAGAACAGCCATCGTAGGAATTGTTCAGTGTAAAAATCCTTTGTGATAAGGTATAGAAAAGAAAATGAAAGAAAGGCTGGACTTTTGTCCTTCCTGCCAATTACAGACTACAAGAAAAGCTTCAAGTACAAACAAATTATTATCACATTTCTTTTCAGTGCAATTTTTTTTATTCTATTTCTGGCACAAACTGAGAGAGCTTTTAGAACACACTGTGTTAAATGTTTGTTTTCTCCTTGTATTACCACAGGCTATCTAAGGCTTGACAAATAGTGTTCACATTATCTTGAACTAAAGTTTGTTCCAAAGAGACCACCCACTTACTGTTGTATCCTTTTAACTCCTGATGGAAAATAAAACGCTAAACAACTATAGATTGTTTTTCACATAAAAACGTATGTCTCCAACTCTTGTGATCTTTGAGTCAGCAACTAGTCTTCATACTGATGCTTCCTGCAAACCAGCAAAGAGAATTGGAGAAGAGCAGATTTTTTTTACTGAATATCAGGATGTCATCTAAGTATGCCAATGTCTTCAAAGTCCCATAACTCACATAAAAATCTATAAAGTGGACACATTCCTACAAACTTTCAGTAAAATCCATCCAGGTGTGTAGAAGGAGTTGTCTGGACAATCCTTGTAATAGACAGGCAGCACAGAATCAACATGTCTACAACTGTAACAATAACATTGTCTTTTTTTAATACTTTTTCTTTTTTTTAGTTTTTACAACTTGAATTAATTGCTGTTGAGACTCACTCCAGATGTAATCAACCTCGAAGAGACAGAGAGAGGCAATGTGGAATTAGCATGTCTTGCCTATGGACACAATCACTACTTGGCACTAGTAGGGGTAAAACTCTCTGAATCTGAGCCAAACAAGCCATCACCCAAAAAAAGGTTATACCATAACATTGCTTCTACTCAAAACTTTTTGCACACAGCAATGGAGGTACCACTTGAAACAATTTGTTGAAAACTGAGGATTGTAAATGCTGTGTCTGTTATACACACTTGCATTCTGGCAGGAAATATACGAACAAAACCATCATTCTTTGTCAATGGATAAAAGGAAAGTCTACTTCATTTCCTAACAATGTAAAACGGTGAAGTGTAAACATTCAATAAAGTATTCAGCGACAGAAAACAGCAGCAAACACCTTTCTTTGACTTTTTAGGTTTTAATTTCAGCATTTTGAAATGATTTCTTGCAAATTGACTTCTATAAAAATTAATGTCATTTGTTTAAAGCATGATCAGATTTGTCTGCATTCAAGGAATGTCCATAAACAACAGAAGAAAATATGGCACTTTGCATTTTTATCCCTTATCCAGCAGAATTTCTTAATTGGACTTGCCTGTCTGTCCATCTTTCAGTTTGGACTGTATCAGTAGAGCCTAGCTGCACAAAATGCCATCCTTTTGCCTTTACAACCAGTGTGATTCCAGACCTGACAGTACAGATCCATACTGTTACTTCATCTCATCACTGACAATCAGGGATACAATAAAGCATAAGTTGTCTTTTTTTAGAACAGAAGTTTCTTTCAAAACTTTAGTTTTCATACAGCATGGCTAAAAGTTTATTCCTTACAGAAAAACTTAACAAATATTCTTTAGTTGTGCAGATTGTGGTCTAGACTGTAAGCAAAAGCAAGAAATACATTGCTCTACTAGGGTAAATTTTTTTCTTTCAGTTTAACACCTATAGTCCTCAGTATTTCAGCTATTTATTAAGAGTTGACATCCTTTATGAGATGGACAACTCACTCCCATCCTGCATATGAACCTGCTAACTTTCTTACATAAAGAGTCAGCTCTGTCAGGTTGGTAGCAGGGCTCAAACCCATGACCTTCATACAGTGAGAGCTTTTAAGTGATTTCAAGTCAGTGGCCTTAACCGCTCGACCATAAAGACTGGTCAATAAAATGTATATCTGGCAAAATTCCAATGAGAACAGACAAAACACTTTTCTTCTCAAGTATCAGACCATTAGGATCACCAAATTGACCAAATATTGAGCAATTTTCTATACATCTTTTACTTTATTTCTAAATATGACCACAATGCCTTCAAGCTAATGTCATTATTTGGAAATCCTAGACAAGGAAACAATGAAAACCTATACTAAATACTTTATACTGACTTGTGTTCCACCAAACATGTCAATATAAACAGATTACAATCAAACTGAAGTGAGTCAAACTGACAGGTACCATACACTAGGACAACATTCGGAAGCAGGTGCCCTTTGGTTAATAAACTGTTAAATTTTCCAAAGCTTAAAACACATACAAGTCCTCAGTGCACCTGTCCTAAGTGTAACACCGATACATTCTATTTCAGGACGGTAAAAGTTAAAGAACTCAGACCCAGTGCAGTGGATATAAAGTGGTATGCTGCAAACATCACAAAAATGGCATAGCAGTCATAACCCCTTCGATAGATTTTACAAGGTATTCATAATCCCCTCAATGGATTTTACAAGTGAAAAAGCATTATATTGAATGAACTTTTTTTAAATGATTTAAATTACTAAATGTTTTATTTGTCTCTAAGTTTTACTTTACTATAGCAAATGATTAAAAAGAATTAGAATTATTGAAATTACACATGTATTCACACTTCTTTGTCATCAAAAATGTAAAATCCATTGAGGGGATTATGAATACGTTGTAAAGTCTATTGAAGGGATAAGGACTACTATGCCATTTTTGGACAGAGGGGATTTTGACTGAGTTGATTTTGAAGGTCTTCCTGTTATACATGAATTTCGAGCATTTAACAGTACGTGATATTTCAGCTTATTGGAAATAAAATGGCAAATGCAAATCACAGCATTATCATACTTTTCTAAAAGTAAGACATTTTAAAGAGATGAGAAACTTGACTATATGCTTTAAACATATCATTTAGCACCAACTACGCAGGTCATGTGACAAAGACCATTCGGGAATGTGTGACCACATCTTCATATCTCCATGTACGCTCATATCACAGCTGGTATGTATCAATCATTCAAATTGAATAATCCCTCTTCAATTTCCCTGAATTTATCATGGAATGTCAGCAGAATATTAAAGATATAAACGCATCAGTTTCCCTGTGTCTAAAATTGTCACATATCCGATACAGACTAACTGATAGTTTATAAATGGTGCTTGTTATCGTAAAATTAGACCTCATTTACACTTTTCCTAAATCAATCCATCATTTTGCCCTACATTGCTGCACAGGTCAACCACATTTCTCCTTTCAGGAAGAATCTCAGACATGCATGCTTTTGTTGATGCTTTCAAGTAAGAAAATGAAAATCTCTTCCCTAATAATTAAGGATTGATTCTCATCTATTCCTCGCATATTTGGTTCAGAATGCTCGAGGCATTGAGGAAAATCAACATGTGTTAATAGCAAAACCGAAGGAAAAAAACAGTTGCTATCAAGTTATGTATCTTATTCATCTTTTTTTATTTTCATGTTTCATTAATATTTCAGTTAATTACATGTGGGAACTTTCTCTAAATTCGCTCTCATCTTCCTCAAGAAATTGCCAACTTTATCATATAAATGTGTTAGGCCAGGAGTGTATCGTGGGAGGACACCCGTCCTACTTTTATATTTCGTTTACTCTCTGTCATATAGTCAAATGTTTCAAATATTAAAAATAAACTTGCATACAGTACAAACATTTAACTGTGACTTGAACTGGAAATTTCTATTATGGAATTTAAACAGACCACACAATACATTCAACAGGGCACAATAACGAAAAACTTCTCATAACAGATTTACAAGAAAATATGCCATTCTGTGTTTCTCCAGTATAAAACACTATCGCTTTAGCTACAAATCTGTTTAATTCAACAATTACACTGCTGTTATTTCTGGAAATGTATATAATGGCATTTAAACAGACCATACAATATATTCCACAGGACAAAAACCCAAAAATATTTAAAATATTTTCCCTATAAATTCACAAGAAAATATGCCGCCCTGCCTTTCTCCTGTGTATAGAACTAGCTTTGGCTGTTGTTAAGTTAGTACAACAGATACACTGCAACTATTTCTGTATGCCAATGAAATGATCTTTACGAAACAGTAGCTATGTCTGTGTAAATGAAGACATGGGTCTGCAGCATATGTTCCCCATAGCCTCTGTGACAATTTAATTCCCCGTCAATATCCATTATCCCTTGAACAAACAGATTTTCTCTGGCACTTATTTTGCAATCAGACTTTTCACTTAGATGGCAATTATCTGGTCAAAGAGGCTTTTATTCTATCATCATCATGACCAGACATTCCCCTTCTAGAAATGCTAGAAGTCGAGTTTTTTTTTTCCTCTTCGACAAACAGTCGGTCAATGAATCTCATCATATTCTAATCAGGTTCTACGTATCTGAACGTAATTATTACTACAAACTACAGTCTTCTTAACAGATATCTGAGATAAGAAGAAAAAAGAAAAAATAATGAAGAAAACAACAACAATTTTATCATATCGGACAAGATATAGGAAGATAGAGAAACTGTTAAACGTGCTTAACAAGTTTAAAGCTGTCTCACAAAACGTGCTTAAACTATAACAACGAATGCAGTAATCTTACATTCTTCTGGCACCAACATTTTTTTTCTGCATTATCAAATATGAGCTATCATTTTCTGCTAGCATTCTGATCCAGATTTTACCCAAAAGTTCTGATTCTATAATACATCACACTTCAAGCTCTATTTTTCCCCAATGCTTACATTTTGGAAGAATTTGTCCTCATTTAGCCATAAAAAAACCCACAACATTGAACTATTTTTATTTCCATCCTTTTATGATCTCTCTTTACAACCAACCCTCTTGAATTACAATTAAAATAACCATCTTGTCAAAAGTAACCGACATCTTAAGAGAAAACGAGATCTACAGCACTAATCAGAGGCTTGTTCTGGATGGAAATCTTCTTGGTATAAATTACCTCCCCTGTCAACACTAACAACCAACTACATTCTTACCTCTTCACTTTCAAACACATGACAGATTATTTTCGCTTGCTTTCTTCGTCTCATGGAATCTGTGTCACCAGGACTGCCAATCAAGCGTCTACGTGCCATGATGACTAGAATCTCGCCTATGTCGGCTATGTATGAGATAGTACGTAGGGAATGGTCCATCATAATCTCCTGCAGAGAAAAATTTAGCAACAAGCTAATATCCTTGTTAAATAAATCTGTTACAAGGTAGAAGCTGGGATTCGAACCTGTACCATACAGTGACATTGCTTGGCAATGTAAAGTAAGAATGCTTTAGACCACTTGGCCATCACAACAAATCTGGCTTTGTAAATAGATATACCTTCACTTGACTTCATATTACTTGAATATGATTTCATGCAGAGCATGAGATTGTGCTCAAGAAATTTTACAAGCATGTAGCAAGGGTACCAACAGAAAATTAACCGACTGAAGAGAACAAAACAACACATGATCAGACCGTACAGAATGTGCAGGTTATCATCACGGTGTTTTCATCTGAAAAGTACATTTGTATTTCAAACTACAGCAGTTGTACCACTTCTGAAATGACTTAACTGCTCTTATGGAGCCAGTTAGTGATTTCTGTCTGTGGGAGGCGGCTTATAACACCATATCCAACAGGCATGACAATCCCGCTGGGGAATCTGTGAGCAGGCGTATTAATTATCTACAATTCCTCCCTGGAAAACAGACTTTAATATTATCTTGGCTCACCACATGGATAAAAACTCATACCCTGCTTAGTAGCATGTGGTTGTGCCTTTGCAACCACTGCACAATTATCAGCCTACACATCTGTGTCTGTTTTAGAAATTTAGCCCAGTCAAAGTTATAAATTGGGGAATACAAAACTGTCACAATATATGACTGTTATAATTATGGACCCTTGATACATAAAGTAATAAGGCAGTACCCATACCTTTCATAAGGTAACACTTTTACAACACTGAGTAGAATTACATATCAATAAGAGAAAAGATCATCATCTAAAAAACAACCTTGGCTGTCCTATATGCAATCCAAAGCTTAGTCTTGGCATAAGGATATTTCTACATCAAGTTCCATATCCAATATGCAAATATAAACTAAACAACCTGAGACCAAACCATTTTCCTAAATTGACTTTTTTTTTGTTATATTCATATTGTTACATTTAAACGCCAATAGTTTGTGGGAGTTCAAATATTTTTAAAGCTCCACAAAACATTGGAGCTGAAAGGTAAAAATATTTGGCAATTAAAGAGCAGATACTCCAAAGAGACTATGGCTTTTTTTGCCCAATTACCAAACTTGACAAAGACATTAAGCAGATACATATGCATGGTTATTAATTGTGGAAGTTAAACTGTAAATTGGCAAAGTAAAGGGCATGACTTAGGCAATATTGCCAGTTATCAAAGGCCTAGATACTACACTGCAACCCCGTTATAACGCAGTAGTCGGGGTCCAACTGGTCAGACCGCGTTATAAGTGAGACTCTTTTTATAACGCGGTCTGATCATCGGCCGCTGGTTTCTTGCATAACGCGTACATAACACGAGTACCCCACCCACCTAACTAAATTAAAGCATAATTATTGATGTTTAGCACGCATCATGTTTTTATGAAATCGAGAGGTAAAATTGTAGAAAATAATGATTCTATGTAAAATAAATTAGTTAATTAAGCACGAAATTAAAGTATAAAAGAGAAATTCTACGTAAATATTTGCTATTGAAAACGAAAGTACATCCATTTTCCGAAAATGATGGCTAAAGTGAAAGTACTTTTTGTTAAAACAAACAATAACAGTTTTGTAATTGATTTATTTAAGTTCAGGTAAGCCTGCAATCAAAGATGCGCAAACAAATATTAATTCACACGATTTAGAAGTTATTGTTTAACAAACAAAAGAGGTCAGCTTGTGAATAACGGAGCCGTGAAAAAAACCAGTAAGCCGTAATTGTTTTAACACTTCTTTGTTTATAGGCGCGATACCGCGCAAGTGACAAAGATCAATTAACACCGCCATGTTGTTTATTTACGTTTTGAACATTTGTTTTGTATAGGGACAAGCTTTTTTGACAGATATGATTTTGGTCGATCCCGAAATTTTTGGGAGCCAAGACCCAACCGCGTTATACCGGGATCCGCGTTATAACGATCCGCGTTATAACGAGGTCGCAGTGTATATCATTAAAGTTTCATAACAAATTTAGTGAAGATTTGTTATGAACAGTGGAAGTTAGAGAGTTGACAATTATAAATTGTTCCAGTTTTTGCAACCGAAGGGTAATAACTCCCGAGTGATTTGGCTGGTTATCAAACTTGGCTTTTAGTTGTGAATTATTGCAGTTACAGGGTGGACAACACTATTTGTCCAATTTTGGCATTTGAAGGGCAATAACTGGAGTGACTGAAGCAATTTGGCTGACCCAGAGATGATGCCAATAAACATTCACAGCAAGTTTTGCAAAGTTTTAATGAGAGTTGTTGAAGTAAGAGAGCCACAACTTTGAGGCCACCGCCTGCCACAGGTGATCCAATAATACTGCCAGTCACGACTGGCAAAGCAAAATCAGAAACCCTTATTTTTAAATTTAGCCACAGTGACCTTTACTTTGATGGCCAAAGGTATCTTTATTGGACAAAAAGCTTGTTTTTTACATATTGATGTAAACTAAATATACTGAGCATACAAGACACTGAGATGCCTTCTGCCATTCCCCTGCCAGCAAAATAAAATAAGGTAATTTAATAACAGCCTTTGAATATTCTGCCATAGAGTTTTCCAGAGTTTAAAGACATTTACTTCAATCAAATTTAGTGTTTTGTTTATTTGTATGCACCCCCTACTTTCATATGTTCCTTTATTCCTCAGTAAATGTGTAATTAGTCTCTGGATTCATGGGTCCAATCTCTTTAATGGTGTAGTTTACAGATAAATAAATATAAATAGGCCAATTTCTATGAAAATTGACTTGATCCCAACAGCTTCTAAAATTGAATCAATACTGGCAGAAAAGCTGTAAACCAAATAAATTCTTGTGGTTTAATGCTAAATGGGAAGTTTACTTGACCATCTTCCTGGGAAGGTCCACTTTTACTAACAGAACAATGAATTTACTTAAAAAATAGTAGAAAACTGGTTAGCTCTAAAACATATGAAGGTACCATAAGCCTTTCTTCTTCATTTTGTTCCTTCATGAAAGAGAGTTGCAACAGAGCATTTCTTGCTTTTGCAAAAATCATTTTTTTTTAAAAAACTGCTCTGTATTTGTAACATGTTCTTTCAATTGAAAAACCAGTTTCAGGAAAGTTTTTTGTACTAATAATCATTAAATTCGTTCTTGGTAATGTAAGTGCTACAAATAATTGTAGAACCCAATAATGGGTCTTTAATTAGAGCATGTACTATCTGCCAATAAACCCAGTAACTGTTAAACAATGGTAAAATGCAATTCACAAAACCAAACAGTTTCAACTCTTCTCTTCTATGAATATTTCTGTTTTAGCACCAGTAAGCAAGTGGCAAACTGACAAACAACATAGCAAGAAACATCAAAGCATAATACCTGAAGGTCTGTATTGAGCACCATAATTTTCTCCGTTGACACAAACAAGTCCACTTCTGTACTGGGCTGGTTCTCTCCCTCTGGAGCCTGAAACAATACAGTATACATCTGAACATTATAGTGCAACTTGCGGGACATGGAGTACAAGAACCAATCCAACGTCTCTCCCACCATTACCAAATGTTACCAACTGTGACAAAAGAAATTCTAAAATGGACATAGAAATGTAACTATATTAGCCAAAATTTCCATAATTTGCCCCTAAACAACTGCTTTCATCAAAGTAACAAATTTTTGGAACCCAGTAGAAACCCTGCAATCTTTGGTGTGGCATTGGTGTGTTCCTTACCTGTACCAACAGCTGGTTTTCATAAAACATGAGGTAACAGTTACCTCCCTTCCTGTAGAACATGTGGTGTACCATACTGACTCTAAACTAATGTTCATATAAAAGACAAAATTAATGTCACTTAAAATGCCCTAGTAATCTTATACTGTGTCTACTACTGTTGAAATAATTGTTCATGCTACTAATTGCAAACTTTTATATGGCAACAGCATGAGCTGAAGCCACTAAAACAGTGACCATAAACAGTTTCACTGTCTTAAATGCTAAATGGTTAACCTTATTCTTTAAACACTATATATTTGCTAGAATGCAATACCTAAAACTGTAGACTTTTCAATTAGGCCATATTAAATCATCATAAATTTAAAAAATGCAATCAACCAGAACAAAGTTACACCAGATGTGCCATAGAACGAAAATTAACTGAAGCCATATGGAATTGTGTAGACGTTTAACAGTGGTGCAAAATATGAAAGATATATGCCTACAGCTACAGCTTATGTCTTAAAGAACATATAAATCTGTGTGGGTGGAGGATTATTGTCTATAGCACTTATGTCTGTTCCATCAAGTGTTTCCTCATTTGAACTAAAGGTTCTGAGCCAACACTGTGCATCTATACAAACTTTCCACTCTTGAAATCCCCTGAGGCAAGTTTAATCTTCCTATTCTGTCCCATTCTGAATAATGTTTTTCTAGACAGCACTTTCTACTCTCCAATGGTCTGATATAGACAAAATATATCTTACAATTAATGTCAGACTGTATACCTCAGGGACCTTTAATGCAAAAAGTGTTTGATTAATAATGTGCCTTGGACTGGACCTAGACCTCTTATCATCAAGTTTTCCATAGCCATGACAATTTTATCACAAAAATTCTGCAATTTTCCCCACATAAAACAAATTACTTAAGTATCTTTTAATTTCTTACAAAGCATTTTTTTTTTCCTGAGTTCCACTTTTTTCTCTTTCCCAAACAAATACTGAATAAATAATGACAATCATCGTTGAGGGAGAACAGTGATATAACTCTACACTTTATTATTCCAGCAGACTACACAAGCTGTAGTTTTCTTACCTAAACTAATAATGGTCTGACAGAGTAATTATATAACTTTGAGCAGATATATATTCCCAAGGAACCATTTATGCTTCCTGTTTTGTAATGCGATAAACAATTCATTTGGAATTGATCTATGGCCTATATCCATTTTGGCAGAATTACCTGGCACAAACACAAAACAGGTCACTTATTATTTCATCTTTAAATGTCTCATAAAATGTGGTCTTTTTGAGCATTCATAAGGATTTCCTTCTCTGTTTTACCCCGTTTGACCTAGATTCCAATTTGGTCTCGAGACCATTCAGAGAAACTCTGACAATTTTTTTTTTTGCAAACACTGAGTACATAATGTAACTTCTAGAGTGTTTACAAAGTCTCCTTCTCATTAGACAGATTGATCTAGGTTTTTTTATCTTTTTTTGTGACTTCTAAGCTTTGAAATTGTCCTACCATGGGAGCATAAGATATTCAAGACCAGAGGCAAGAGGGCATTATGATGGCCCTATATAGATAATCTGAGTATTATTGCTCCAAAAGACAAGAAAGTAGGTAAAAGGCATTGACCCAGGACAGCTGAGGACAATTTTGAAATCTGCTTGAAAAGGTGTACACAAAGTCCAAATTTTATTCCTATAGCTTCAAAAACAAAGTTTTTCATGTTCTGACTCGGTGATATAGTTTTATTTACCAAACATGACCCAGCTTCAAACTCGATTTAAGAGTTTACCAAGACCATCATTCTGACCAATGTTCTTGATGATTGGATACAAAATACAGCATCTATTGCGAGTGCAAGGTTTTTCTATGATCTGACCTGGTAACCTAGTTATTGATCCCCCATGACCCAGTTTCATCCAGACAAACATTCTGACCCAAGTTTTACGATGATTCCATGAAAACTACAGTTCCTTTTGCTTGATGACGCATGCTGGACAAAGACCCATTACAATAACTCACCTTTAGCATTTGGGAATAAAGTAACGGTCTGAAAGAGATGCTGTTGTGATGTAATTTCTTTTGGATATAAAATTCTCTTAATACAGACCTATCTAAAATCTAAGATCCCAAAATAAACCCTTTCAAAAAAAGAAACAGTATATTTCAGAACTTATAAGAGACAAAGGGGAAGAAATAAGTAGACGCTATATTTGGTGAAAGTGAAAACCCCAGCAACTCAATTACCGCAATAACACATTCGTTTCATGCATTCACATCTGAACTTATCACAAAATATTTTCATCAATATATATTTTTTCCAACGCATGAATAAGTAATGCAATATTCCGAAATGTACGACAGCCAGACAGTGCAAATCAAGCAAAAGATCCAATGCCTTTATGTACATGTTTAACATAACCAATTTGCACATTTTGTCAAGTACCTCGGACAAAATCGTAATGACTGCACGGAAAAAAATATTTTTTCAAAAATATAAAATGTCTCTAGACCAGTCCAGTAATTGCTTGGTACATATAGCCAAAGCACATAAATGGCCCTAAAACATGCCCCTGATGTCTTGTTCAGACAGGATTATTGCCTCTACGTATGCCAGAATTTTATGCTAAAAACGCAAAGTTCATCTTGTGCCAAGTCTGAGGAGTTTTATGGGGAATAAATCTGCCGAATAACATACTTAAACTTGTACTACAGTGAAGAAAAATACTGAAATATTAATATTGTATATATTTACAAAATAAATGTGCATGTAATTAATACTGCTATATGGCTTATATTCTGTCTTGATTCTCTTTCCACAAAATGTATAGCTCCCATTTTTGTAATTTTCTTCTGCCTCATGTTTGTAAAGTTGCCCGACACTCATAGCTAGTAAGCTTTAGAAATGTAAGTCACATGAGGAAACTGTTTTATGTCAAGTCTCTATAGGTTACTGTACAGAAAATGATTGTCATCACAGATATTGATAATCTTACACACTTTATAATTGTGATAGCTATATAAGCTGTACACATGGATTTTGAGCCGTGAGCAGTGTTTGCTCTTTTACTGTATCAGAATAAGACAGTAAATGCTGAGAAGGCTGTGTAAGATACAGCTCCTTGCACATAAGTCTACTTTGCTTCTTTGGGTTTCTGCAGTAATTTAAAATGACTGCATATTTTTTAGAAGGAATCTATTTTTATTCTATTTTCAATGGCTGTCCAACTTTGCCAACAATAAATAAAAGAATCATCAATATTTCCCATGTTTGTGATCACTTTCAAATTCCTTCTTGCTGTATTATTCTTGTTCAGTCTTGCGTTGAGTAAGTGTCTATGGTATATCTCATCTAAACCACTTAATAATTCTACTAAAACTTCGCTTTTCCCCCCCTTCTCTTTTAACAAACAAATATTGATGAAACTTCAGAGTATCTAAATCTTATTTGTCCTGATGAAATTAAAAGCTAATTGAAAATGAATTCAATGTGCCATTTTTCAAAAAAAAAACTTGCAAACTATTACAGATGGGACTGAGGTTGAACTAAAGTTACATCCTTCAAACTCAAACACATCTGTATATTTTTTTCTCTAATTTAATGTGCTAGAAGACATCTGCATAAACTGCTACTCATAAGCTGGCAAGAATTATAAATTGTTATTAAAAAGTAGTAATTTAGCTACTCATAAAACACAATACTTTCATTTATGTTTACCTGTGATGTTCCTTGGCTTTCTTTGATTTTATCAGACAAAAATCGCAAAATATAGGGGGTGAAAGCACCTAACTGTATGCAAGTATAAGCATTTCTCAAAATTAGGCCCAATATTTTCAAAATAATATCCATGTACTGGGGCAACTTACATCTGTAAACAATAATTATGGCCCCTGACACAACAACAATCATTTACAACAACATGTGTAACAACTGTTGTACAATAACATAGTGACACACTCGCACAATCGACAACAATATCCACACAGAATATATCGCAAAAGAAAAATTACAGTAACTTAAACTTAACCCCTTCCGCCAGTTTTAATGTGACCATCTTTTGTGCACACTTGTCTGACAGTCATAATGTGCCTAACTGTATAAATACGCCCCTTTTAGGAAATGTTACACCCTCAGAATTCCGTTTATACTAGAATCTGTCACAATCTTAAACCCCATGTGTCAGAATGTACACCACTTTGACATATTCTAAGTCTCGCAAATGCCCAGTTAAAATGTCAAATCAGAGACAGAAAGGTAAAATACAAAGTAAATCTTTTATTGTTCCCATACATAAATAACATGAGCTTGAAATAAAACAAAAGACACATAAATTTTGAAAAGCAAAAATGACAAGTGTATAGCTGCAACAGAAATTCAAAGTCGATAGAAATGGATAGAAAAAATGATAGCATATAGATAAAGTGATCTTTAAAATTCAACCACCAAGGTGGTTTAAGACTAGAATGCCTAACTCTGCAGCAATGCCTAACTCGGCAACAAATGGAACTTGATACAAGAACTGATTTCATGACAAGTTTGGTGCAGTGTATAATTAAGGGCATCTTTGTAAATCAGACTAGAATGAGTTAGATGAAATTTAAAGCCACTTTAACCAAAAATAGCTTCAACAATTGATTTTGCAGACTCAGAAGTGAAACAGATAAAACATTCATGCTGAATTCATATAGACCAAGTCTTCCTTGAAATTAGGATCCAATCAACAAATGTCATGAAACAAGCACTGAATTTAAATAATTCATAGCGTTATAGTATTCAAATACTTAGAATCACATGATTATTGTGATAACTGTTAACTTTCCGAATTCAAAGTATCTGATACTATCAATATTTCTTGTATCTCCTTTTCAATAAAGTTATAATTTTAATGAAATGGTTTTGTTTCTTCAACAGAGATGAGTTGTCTGCCAAGAGAGTGACCAATGAAATAGTAGATAAATGTATGCATTCATCGAGAGATTAGCGAGGCAATGGATGCAACAGATCAAACTTACGACCTCGCCACATGCTATGGTTGTCATGGAGACCAGCACGTGGCAATTGCAGTTTGCCTTTTAACTCTTACCCTGCTTGATTTCTTTAATGCTCTTGTTTATCAATTAATCTTGACAATTCTATGAATCTTTCCATGCTCAGAAGCGACAGACTGAATAGCGACAGTGTAGATCATGATCAGACTGACTTGAGGTGCAGGCGAATCATGATATGTCAGAACCACTTGCTGCTAGCAGGGTAACAGTTAAACCTTCATACAAACTTAACATTTCATCATATTAAAGCAAACAATAAACAGTTACAATAAACAGTTATAAGTGAAATCTAAGCCCAAAAAAGCTTTTGCACACAGTGAAAGCTTCAAGAAATACAAGAATTCTAACCGGTGTTCTATCATCGTCACTCTGTGTCGAGTCTTCTCCAGATTTTGAAGCCAACTACAATGAAACAACATAACTTCATACTAAATCTTTACTGTGACATTAACCATTACCCCTCTTAAATTCAAAATGGATTGTCCATATTTCATTTTGGACAGTACCATTAAACATTCATAGGGGTGCCCATGAAAAATGAATAGATTGAAAAACAATGCAGATCATGATCAGACTGTATTGTGTAGACTGATCTAGATGTGTACTAGTAGCAAAGGCATTAGTTAATACTGGCACTATAAAAAACTCTTCGGTGTTGCAAATGTTTCCACAACTTTTGATAATACTGCATCTGAAAGGTGACGTTTCTTACAAGTTGAGGTGCAATACAAAGTCCCCTACTAATTTGGAGTAATCTATAAAGAAGAGTGTAAACATTTATTGTATACAACAAACATGCAGAGGAGAATTTCACATTCTACTTATAACTGTTTATGTATACAGGTGGTAATATAGATATAGCTAAAACTAAGGTCTAAGACCCAATTGTGACCTTGACCTTGGGAGTAGGTGCCTGATTGTTGTTTGTGACATATCCTTATGGTATAGCCACCGTAGACGGATTACTAAAAGAACTGATATTTTTTAACCTTTGACCAACTGTCCTAAATTGTTAAGAGAACACAATTATATACAAAACAGTTTCTAAAATCTGAAGACTTAGGGCAACTTTATAACATGGTTTCCATGCATTTGATCTTTTGACCTACATTTCTGACCTATAATACAGGTTATTAGTACAGTTGCACTACAGAGAAAGACTGTCTACTATACCACTGATGGGATTTGAACATTTCCAAGTTCATGTTGGGAGCCCGTTACTCTGTCCCTTTACAAATAAACATCCTTCCTGCAAGATTTCTTTGCAATGTTGTAATACAACTTCATTGTTTAATTAGTTTACATGTTTAATAATTAAGTACAGCAAAGAGTTCATTACAAAGACAAGTTTAAAACAAACTCAGAAATATGGAGTACAGAATTTTTGTTCACTCACGTGTAACATCTATTTAGAAAGACAACACATGACAAACAGTTATCTAAAACTACTACGCACACATAAACACACAACAAATAAAAAAGCGAAGACAAATAACAAAAATATACCAAAAAAGCAAAAAAAAATAAGAAATGCCATTTCTATGTTCAGTACCTTATAATGGTGACCAAAATGCATGTGACCTACAGTCTGTGAAGGACAGAAATAATAAACACATTTAGCAACAAACCATTCACTTCGCTATAAGCAATAATAAGTCTCTTGACAACACACTATACTATATGAAAAGCTTTCTTTATTGTCCCATTCCACTCTTCAGCGAAATTTCTAATCATGAGTGGTTATAGAGACTAAGACTGCATATTAAAACTTACATCAACTTCTAGAGACTATCAAGTGTCTTAAAGTCCGCCTCCGTGGTCGAGTGGTTAGAGTTGTTGATTGGAAAATGGCCAAGGTACTGACCTTAAATATTTTTGCATAGACCAGAACCACACATATTTTTGTTTGGCCTTATTAAACATGAAAGGAACTGACGAACTGCTCTTAAGACCTATCAGTTATCAGAAAAACCGCCAAACCAAATACTGTAAACTGAAAAAGCAACTAAAATAGGCCTATTTCTATATCATGACATACAGAATGTATATTGTTCCATTACTTAAGAAGACAAGAGCACAATTCATACTACAATATGATAAATGAACAGTTCTGTGTTACCTCCCTTGAACAACAAAAACACTGAATTAGCGGCAGTAGGAAGCCTTAGAAGTCACTGACATTATTGCAACAGAAAGAATCACAACAGGAAACACAAATGTCAAGACATGTCAATCAGGATGATTCTTAAGCCGTACAAGTGAAATAAATAAAGCCGTATAGTTTTATGTTAAATTGAAAATTATCAACACATGTCTCTCCCAGTGTCTGTGTCATGCTAATGCAAATAAAACTGCTAATTAATAGCAAAAATTGTAATATCTCTGGAACATGTCACGCCACATGGAAGGTATTTTACAGATCCATTACATAAGATTCTGGCCCTTATTAAATTGAAATTTGGGAATACTTATTGCTGTTTTCTGACCTGAGACTAAAACAATATCTGATAACATACACTTAACAGCAAGCAAAAAGTTATGAAACACCTTAAAGTTATGACTAAATATAAACTCAAGTGAGCTTAATCATCACATTAACTAAAACTTTCTTCATTTTTCGGTTTTGCCACATCAATGGTCCAAAACTTTTGGTCAAAACATAGTAAAAACTGATTATGGCCAATAATTGTAACTAAAGAAACAAGAGGGCCAAGATGGCCCTATATCGCTCACCTTGGTACAAGTCAACTTGCCTGGTGTAAGATCACTAGACAATGTTATATGCCAAACAAGTGACCCCCCCGGCAATGGCAAGGTCAATTTTGACCCCAGGGGTCATAATTTGAACAAACTTTAAAGAGGTCTACTAGGCAGTGCTACATGCCAACTACCTAAGCTCTAGGCCTTGTGGTTTCAAGAAGAACATTTAAAGTTTTTCCTATATAAGCCTATGCAAAGGCTAAGTGACCACCCGAGCAGGGTCAATTTTGACCTGGGGGTCATAATTTGAACAATTTTGGTAGAGGTCCACTAGACAATGCTACATGCCAAATATCTAAGCTCTAGGCCTTGTAATTTCAGAGAAGAAGATTTTTTAAGTTTTTCCTTTTTGTTGCCATAGCAACCAGAGTTCTGCATGGAATGGAATTCTTTGAACAACTTTGATAGAGCTTCATGCAAGGAACATCCCTGCAAAGTTTCATCAACATTGGCCCAGTGGTTTCAGAGGAGATGTCGTTTGAAGGAAATTGTGAGCTAAAAATGTAACTTAATTTAAATCTCTCACTTGGTAAATTCCCTGAGGGTGTTTATTAGACTTCTTTGGCACAGTCAATGTATTTAACATTTAATAATTTCAATAATAAAACATTTACACCAACATATTTTTCTTGGTCTAAACATGCATACAATATCATTGTGCCTGAAGCTAGAACTGTTGCTCTACTTTGAAAATGTATGAACAGCTTGAAATGGTTCCTATTTATCTCGCAAATTCCGTCGCCTTCATTGGCTGGTAAAAGTACTTACTCTTGTAATACATAATGTGAACAAGAACCTCATGTCGGTTCAGACATTACAAGATCCTGGCCATATATATCTCTCTCCAAATTCAGCAGAGAACATCTGCAACTGTTATCTAATCTGTATGACAAGCATACAAAATATATGAATCTAATTAACTTTTGGAGTCAGTAGAGTGCTAACAAGAGCTGTCACATGACAGCACGCTCGACTATTCGAAAGCTTGTTGGTAAAATGGGGTTTTTGTCTAAGAACAGGAGTATTGTGTAATTGTCTATAAGAATTAAGGTCAAAGATATGAAACTTGTTCAAAGACCTTTGTAAATGTACATTGCATTCAAGGCCTACTCTGGATTCTGGAAGCCAACTGGAGGGAGGATGGGGGGATAATTTCAAAGAAATACATGACCTTGTATATTTGATCATGAATAATTTTGTAACTTTTCAAAATTGACTCTATGTATAGAATTAAAAAGCATGACCGCTTCATGCTGCATAATTATTCTATGACATTTCAAAAGAAAGCCATTTTGAGTATTTCCATTTTAGTCTGGAAAAACTGTGACAAAATTCTAAGTTAAAAAGGGCATAAATATGTCAAAAATCAAAAACATTGGTGAAGATGTTGACAGTAAATACGTTCGATAGTATTCTATCTTTAACAAAACGGGACACAAATCTATCAAAAATCAAAACAGAGTTATGGGGATTGTTTCCTCAGGTGTAGATGTTGATGGTAAACATATATTTTGAGTTTCAAGTCAATACCTTATATAGTATTCAAGATATTTGAATTTACAAAAAAACAACACCAAAACTTCTAAGTTAAAAAGGGGCATAAATCTGTCAAAAATCAAAACAGAGTTATGGGAATTGTTTCCTCAGGTGTATCATGTTGATGGTAGACACATACTTTGAGTTTCAAGTCAATACCTTATATAGTATTCAAGATATTTGAATTTACAAAAAAAATACCAAAACTTCTAAGTTAAAAAGGGGCATAAATCTGTCAAAAATCAAAACAGAGTTATGGGAATTGTTTCCTCAGGTGTATATGTTGACGGTAGACACATACTTTGAGTTTCAAGTCAATACCTTTGATAGTATTCAAGATATTTGAATTTAAAAAAAAACTTTAACCAAAAATTCTAAGTTAAAAAGGGGCATAAATCTGTCAAAAATCAAAACAGAGTTATGGGGATTGTTTCCTCAGGTGTAGATGTTGATGGTAGACACATACTTTGAGTTTCAAGTCAATACCTTTGATAGTATTCAAGATATTTGAATTTATAAAAACTTTAACCAAAAATTCTAAGTTAAAAAGGGGCATAAATCTGTCAAAAATCAAAACAGAGTTATGGGGATTGTTTCCTCAGGTGAAGATGTTGATGGTAGACACATACTTTGAGTTTCAAGTCAATACCTTTGATAGTATTCAAGATATTTGAATTTATAAAAACTTTAACCAAAATTTCTAAGTTAAAAAGGGGCATAAATCTGTCAAAAATCAAAACAGAGTTATGGGGATTGTTTCTCAGGTGAAGATGTTGATGGTAAACATATAGTTTGAGTTTCAAGTCAATACCTTTGATAGTATTCAAGATATTTGACTTTATGAAAACTTTAACCAACGAGACGCTTGGCTTAGTGCAATAGTCTCCTTATTCTTCGAATAGTCGAGCTTAAAATGTTTCCTTAATTTGACTTATGTGACCTGGTTTTGTATTGACTCTATGTGACCTAGTTTTATACTGACTCTATGTAACCTAGTTTTATATTGACTCTATGTGACCTTGTTTTATATTGACTCTATTTGGCCTAGTTTTATATTGACTCTATGTGACCTTGTTTTATATTGACTCTATTTGGCCTAGTTTTATATTGACTCTATGTGACCTAGTTTTATATCGACTCTTTTTGACCTAGTTTTGTATTGACTCTATTTGATCTAGTTTTATATTGAATCTTTTTGACCTAGTTTTACATTGACTCTATATGACCTAGTTTTAAAGTGACCTTGAGATGATCAAAACAAACATTCTGACAAATTGTCATGATGATTTGGTGTTAAATTCTGAATAAACGTAACTGTGGTCCTGCTGACAGCAATTCATTCTTCAAGTGAGGCCAGTGATCATGGTCATCCATTTTGGGGATCATGATCAACTTGGTCATCAATGTAGAGGATCATGATCAACCTGGTCATCCGTGTATAGGATCATGATCAGCACTGTTCACTATTCAGTCAGTAATTGTTTTGTAAGCAATGCTAAGTACAGACAATTGATCGATGGGCCTCGTTAGCTCAGCTGTTAAGAGCATTTACCATCAGAACTTAAGGTAATGGGTCTGAATCCCAACCTGAGCATGAGGTGTGCCCTTGGGCAAAGGCACTGATGCCACATGCCTAAGTCCATTTAGCTGTAAATTGGTAGCAGCAATGAAAAACTCACTCAAATGAGCATGATGAAATCTGTCCATTTTAGATATTTAATGGAGTGAGGGTTAACATGCTTCAGTTACTTATTTCAGCAACAGTTCTAGCAACTCAATACATAAAGTACACACATTGACAATATCAACACTTACCGAAGCCTAAGAGATGCAGTTAGAAAAATTTGGAGTTTGGTGTTGTAAAATTAATGAAATAAAATGACAACTCTAAAATGGTTAACATTACCATAGCAACTAATGTTTGCAAAATATACTACAATGAAAGTGATTAAAGCACCTATCAGATCACTTCACACAACTGCAATTCTATCTAGAGTGTAACAAACTTTTGTCCTCTTCACATGGACTAGACATGATAAACATTTGTGCAAAGTTATCTTAAAATTCTTTGAGAAGTTTAAGATGGGAAAAAATGTAGGTTTGACCTCTGGTGTGACCCTGACATTAATGTGAAGTGACTGACCTCTGCTGATGAGGAAGTTCACTGGACCTGGAACGGAAGCTGTTTCAAATATCCTTATAAAAGCTATGATGGTAAATACAGTTTGCTGCAAAACTGAGGTACTAACTAAAAACAAAATACAGTAAACTCCCTGAAAACCGGACCCTGTCCGGACAAGGGAAAAAGTCCAGTATTTTGAGAGTTCCGGTTTTGAGGAAACTTATCACAGATTACAACTTGCTCAGAATCGGACTTCTTGACTGACTCTTTTAATTGAAACAAAGAACATAAACAATGTTTAAGTAAACAACTATATATTTATTTTAGGACATAAACCATACCCTATAAAACAAAATCTAGCATCATGTTTTACTCAAACTTTTTTCATTTGTCATTTTGATAAACCCAATGGTATGCAGAATGAAGACCTCAATTAATTAAGTAAATACAAACCTTAGCAAATAAATCGGCGCAAATTGGATGCATAGTTACTAATAATGCTAATAATGTTTGTCTTAAAATATATCTCTACAACAAAAGATCAAAAGTTACGGCCATATTTAATGAGTGGCGTAATTAAGCAATTATTCAAGCAATATTACTCGTAGTCGGCGAATTGTACTCTCACACCTACAAGTATTTTTCATGCCTTAAAGATTACATGCGCGACCGATAAATGGTAAACAATTGAAAATGACACCTGTGTTGAGTTGATGATACCAACCATATGGTCGAATCGTGAATACATGACATGTAGCGTCCGGTTTTCAGGAATAAAATATTGTTCAAAATCGTTAAGAATCTGCAAAAAATTGTCCGGAGTCCGGAATTCTGATAGTCCGGTATTCTGAGAGTTTTTTACAATGAATTTAATAGAAGAAATTACAGGACTTCGAAAATCGTCCGATTTTCTGAGGATTCCAATTTTCTGAGAGTCCGGTTTTCAGGGAGTTTACTGTATGGCTCTAAAGTATATTTGCTGTAGTTATAACACACAAATAACATATCAGTAAAGATACTTCAACATCTAATAAGGAAATCAATTGTTCTAGACGCCTGAGAACTGTTTCTCCTCAGTGTAAGGGAGATAAATCTTTGAGTCTCACACTTTCAAAAAATAAAGTCAAAATCTCTCATCCTTGACTCCAAAAAAAAAAAAATCTTATTTGTTGCTGTTGTTGCTTTTCCATATAAAAAAAATTCTACTATTTTATTTATTTACTTCAAGATCAATATTTCAGTTTTTACGTAATTTCCCAAAAGACGCTGCCAAAACGCCTCTCTATTTCAAAGTCAAGAAACACTTTAAAATGTTTATATATAATTCATACAAAGTCCTCCCAGCCAGAAATGAGAAAATTTTATTTTTCACAATTTTCTGTTTTTGTGTGGGAGGCAATTTCCGCAGTGACAGAAGCTTTCTTTTCATAGCGCTGAAACTGACATATCTAATAGGAATCTGTTTTTCTATACACCATTCTGCAATATCTATAATAAATGGTGTCCTAAAATCCAATAATTCAGAAAAGAATATAGGATTAGTCTATTGCTTCCATAGTAGAAATTAATTTGACAGAGCAGGGCACAGCTGTGATGATACTGTCAGGATGAGTGCCATGATGGCGTTACAATGGAGGAATGGAAATGTATGGAATCATGGCAATAAATCTGAGAATCACTAACTTAAAAAACTTACCTTTGTTCCATAAGAAGTCCCATTATAGAAGCAGAACTCCTTCTGCAAACATCTCAAGGCCAAAATTAAAAATATGTTTGTTTGCTGTCTCCTTACCGACCCACTGAAAATGCTGCACTTTGAATATTTTATTGGACCATGCCGGTCAATTTTTTTTCCCCCAAAAAAAACCTTTTTATTTTTAAATTTTTTTTTTTATCATGTCAACATGGAAATTTGAGAATGAGACAAATGAAGATGATAGTTTAAAACTATCACATTAAGTACTGTTGTTTTTTATTTCATATAAAAATAAAATTAATTACCTACCGACCTACCAAACTTACAAAAGTAGGGTTGGGAGATAGCAAACAAACACTTTTATAAATGTGGCCTAATGAATTACCTCCACTTACAAACAGTCCATGATTAACACCACACTTTTTTGGAACCAGAGATTAAAATGTTACCTGCCATCTCTTACAAGTTGAGATAAACACAACTCAACAAGCTCTTGGAATAACATGTTCAAAGAATATAAATTAATACTTTCACTCTCCAAGAAGTCCCCTATCAACATCAGACACATGACCAAGAAGTGCTCTCTGTAGGACAATGTTATGGCCTATCTGAAGTGCTTTAGCAGTGACACCCAAGCAAATTTTATCAATATGTAGAAGTTTAATAAAATATAATTGCAAATGACTCACTCCTTTGAGAATTCTGTTCCACCTCATGTGCGAAGTATCACAATATCTGCATAGCAATTTACATGCTAAACTTTAAGCATGATTTTCTGAGTAAGAAGTTTTACCAACTGTAAGTTAGATCTTTGTGGCTTGCTAGCCTGAATATGTTTATCCATATCAAAGACTTGACTTGTCTTGTGGGGTTTCAATCCCATTATTTGTAGAAACTAGCAAACAAAACTTTATCATGGATTGTTTTAAGCCTAGAAAGGGGCATAATAAGGCAACTATTCATACAAAGGTATGGCATTTACAGAAACATGCACACCAACCTTTTTCCAAGATAAGATGGTGAAGCCAACATCAACAGCAGATTCAACGTCTTCTTAAAAGTCCAGGTCTGCACCATTACCCTTGTTACAGTAATGGAGGAAATAGTCAACTTGAATTGTTTGGTTTTTTACAAGTTATGGAACTTCTTTTTCATGATTGTAGAGTCTGGTCACACACTTATGCTTGACTGTTCATACAGGGGGCATCATTTAGGTAATTGCTCTGCTATTTGGTCTGAAGACCACATGAGAATTTGGGTGATTATAACAGCTTAGGTGAGTAGAATAGCTTGTAATTACCTTTGAATACTTCAGCTTTGAAATACCTTCTCTCTCTGTGAAGTCCATATAAACAAACATCCAAAACTGGATTACATGTATAAATTACCTTTATTCTGCCCACAGCTTCCTGAGCCTGCATCATTCTCATCGCCTTAGACGGCTGGCCCTCGGAGATGAGCTGGGTGGAGCCTAGGTAACGAGCCCGGAATAACACACCCTCTATCAGCACTGAAGGATTATCAGGATCATTGAGTTGAACTGAAATACACACAACATATACAACTTACTCTGCTGTGTTAACCATTCTTAAACTTGATCTTAAACATAGCCACTTCAAATGGTTATCATATATTTTTAACTTAAAACACCAATCACAGAATTATAAAGTTGGACAGTCAAGCTTGCATTACTTTTACATAAAAAATTATGTGAACAAGACAGTCCTACTTATAACACAGGCCTACAGCATTTATCACAGTGCCCCTTTTTTCAGTGTGTTCTATCTGACTTAATAGGATTTAACTTCTTCAGTAATTTTGTTTGACATCAACGTCAATCCATACTGACCATACAATTATGTAAAACAGTTTTTTCATTACAAATCCTCTAAGGTTTTCTTCCACTTTGACCAGGTGACCTAGTTTTAAGTAGACTGACCTGTACATACGAATTGGTGGAGCTCACGACAAATTTGCTCCTAGTGAAGTTTATTATTTGTAAATGTAATTTAAAATCTTCAGAACTGCTGTTGACAATAGATGGTCGTGGTCAACCAACAGCAAATATCCACAGTGCCGTCTGCTCTATAAACATGCTAATCACTAAATTTTGACCATACCAGTAACTGTTCAAAAATAGGCACACAGAAAATGTAACTACTGAATAGTGACCAGCACAAACCATGAACAGACAGACTGCATCAATACACAGGCTGACCATGATCTGCACTGGTAGCCAAAGCAGAAACATCAAGGCCACTAATTCAACAAAATTCCAATACGTGTTTTTACACACACACACATATATATATAGTTGCACACTCTGAATGAAGCTTGTGCTGATATATGTATGTGTCTGATTACCTAAGAAAGACATTTTTTGTTAATGTAAAAGGTTTATTTTTGAGATGTATTGATACAGATATATGATGTTTTGTCACAATGCAGTATTATAAAAGAATATCATTAATGTCTATATGATGTTTTTTCAAATTGTGGAATTGTAGCATTTTCCATATTTTACTGTTTTGACATTACAGTTATGACATAACGCAGTTATTATTTCACAATGAAGTTGCCTGAAGATATTTATTGAACATTGAAAGCACTCCTAATCAAATCACTAAAATCACAGACGTCTGCTACTATTATTATGATCCTGTTCATGGACTTCTTTCTAGTTACATCCGTATAATCCAATAACCACTAATAAGTGACAAAATTTCATCAAAAAAGGAGTCTACGCAAGGAATGTTAGATCTGAGATTAATGTCATACATTTTAAGATATAAAGTACAACATAAAAATACAACAATGCTATTTACTGAGTACCAACTAGACATCCACGGGCAACACCTATCCGCCCACCCACCCAACTGTACTACTGACCTGTATCTTATCATCCCATTGTGGTTAACGATTGTCCCAAGTCTATTAAAAATCCTTCAATTTATGAGGAAGTAACTTTCATGTGCTGTTTCCCCCCCCCCCCCTTTATTTAAGTGTGACCTTGATCTTTGAGCTAAGGACCTGGGACTGGTGCGTGAAATGCTGTTCCATAGTTGTGCAATGTCAATTCAAAATCCTACAATCCATAAGGATGTAACAGCCTGAACAAGGCTATCTAAGCAGACAAAAGAACACACTGCACACACATGCACATACACTCAACATAAGACTCAAACTGGAACTGTCAAAAGGTGACCCTACTCCTATATACCCCACTTCATTCGGTGAGGTATAATAATGGAATTTAACAAATGTATAGTTAGTGAACCTTGAATGTTACTGGGAGAAACAGGATAAAACTAGAACTATCACTGAAGGTGATGAATACCCCCCGAACACCCCACTGACACAGTATTCAAAATTTATGTAATATTTGATGCTTTGATTATTGGCTTCTGTGAAGTATAATTAAATTTTGACCAGCGGGTTTGGAGATTAAAAGCACACAACATTTTACTATCATGTGCCCCTGTGACCTTTGATCTAGTGACCCAAAACATGGACCATGGTGCTTATCACTTGTATGAAGTATCATTAAATTCTGACCAGTGGTTTTGGAGATTTAGCATCCACAAGATTTTACCATCTCGAGTCCCTGTGACCTTGACCTTTGACCTAGAGACCCGAAACCTGAACCATGCACAGCTATGCATTGTACTTATCACTTGTGTGAAGTATCATCAAATTCTGACGAGGGGTTTTGGAGATTTAGTGTCCACAAGATTTTACCATCTCGAGCCCCTGTGACCTTGACCTTTGATCTGGAGACCCGAAACCTGGACCATGCACAACTAGGCATTGTAGTTATCACTTGTGTGAAGTATCATTAAATTCTGACCAGGGGTTTTGGAAATTTAGCGTCCACAAGATTTTACCATCTCGAGCCCCTGTGACCTTGACCTTTGACCTAGAGACCCGAAACCTGAACCATGAACAACTAGGCATTGTACTTATCACTTGTGTGAAGTATCATCAAATTCTGACCAGGGGTTTTGGAGATTTAGCGTCCACAAGATTTTACTATCCCGAGCCCCTGTGACCTTGACCTTTGACCTAGAGACCCGAAACATGGACGTTGCACAACTAGACATTGTACTTATCACTTGTGTGAAGTATCATCAAATTCTGACCAGGGGTTTTGGAGATTTAGCGTCCACAAGATTTTACTATCCCGAGCCCCTGTGACCTTGACCTTTGACCTAGAGACCCGAAACATGGACGTTGCACAACTAGACATTGTACTTATCACTTGTGTGAAGTATCATGAAATTCTGACCAGGGGTATTGGAGATCTAGTGTCCACAAGATTGTCTCTACAGACGGACAGACGGACAGACAAGCTGAATCCAGTATACCCCCCCTAACACTTTGTGTTCGGGGGGTATAACAAGAAAACTAGGCAGCCAACTGAAAGTAAATGATGAAGATATAATGTAAATGAAGGGTTAATATAAAAAGAAATGACAAGACAGAGATACAACCAAACATTTCACTAATAAAGAAGATGAGTAAATGACTGAAAGAGGAGTAAAACGATCAGTTGACTAGGAAGAAGTAAAACATCCAGACAAGTTGACTGAAAGAGGAGTAAAACAACCAGACAGGTGGACTGAAAGAGGAGTAAAACAACCAGACAAGTGGACTGAAAGAGAAGAAAAACAACCAGACAAGTGGACTGAAAGAGGCGTAAAACAACTAGACAAGTGGGCTGAAAGAGGAGTAAAACAAACAGACAAGTTGACTGAAAGAGGAGTAAAACAACCAGACAGGTGGGCTGAAAGAGGAGTAAAACAACCAGATAAGTGGACTGAAAGAGGAGTAAAACAACCAGACAAGTTGACTGAAAGAGGAGTAAAACAATCAGTTGACTAGGAAAGGAGTAAATCAACCAAACAAGTTGACTGAAAGAGGAGTAAAACAACCAGACAAGTGAACTGAAAGAGGAGTTAAACAACCAGACAAGTGGGCTGAAAGAGTGGTAAAACAACCAGACAAGTGAACTGAAAGAGGAGTAAAACAACCAGACAAGTGGACTGAAAGAGGAGTAAAAACCATGCAATTTGACTGCAAGGGGAGTAAACCAACCTTAAAAGTGGACTGAAAGAGAGGTAAAGATAAAAGAGAAGTTGACTGAAAGAGGAGTACAATAATCAGTTGACTAGGAAAGGAGTAAATAAAACCAGACATGATGACTGCAAGAGGAGTACAACAATCAGATAACAAGAAAGGAGTGAGTAAAACAACCAGACAAGTTCACTGAAAGAGGAGTTCAACAATCAGTTGACTAGGAAAAGAGTAGATAAAACCAGACATGATGACTGCAAGAGGAGTACAACAATCAGATAACTATGAAAGGAGTAAAACAACCAGACAAGTTCACTGAAAGAGGAGTAAAACAACCAGACAAGTGGACTGAAAGAGGAGTAAAACAATCAGTTGACTATGAAAGGAGTAAAACAACCAGACAAGTTCACTGAAAGATGAGTACAACAATCAGATAACTATGAAAGGAGGTAAACAACCAGACAAGTTCACTGAAAGATGAGTACAGTAACCAGTTGACTAGGAAAGGAGTAAAACTAAAAGAGGATGACTAAAATGGGAGTAAAACAACCATGCATTGACCGAAAGACAAATAAAACAATCAGTTCCATAGAAAAGGAGAAAAACAACCAGAAAACTGACAAATAGGTGTAAAACTACCTGACACTCGATTAAGAGCAGTAAATCAATCATATGGTTGACTACAAGGAGTAAATCAACCTGACAATTGACTAAAACAAATTTTAACAGGCTCACAATTAATAAAAAAGAGTAAATCAATCATAAGGTTGACTACAAGAGGAGTAAAACAACCAGAAAGCTAACTATTAGTAATTGACTGACCAACTGTATGACCAGATAGATGACTGAACATATGTAGCAGTTCAGATTATTATTAACAACCAAACACTGAAGTAGAAGCTGACTCATGGGCACACAGACATGATAGTTGACTATAACGAAACCACAGGACACTTCAGCACCAGTCCTGCATATTCTATGTAAAACTTGGTTAAACTATTTGGTCTGTAAGACATATCCTTCTGATGCAACCAGATGTTTCTTGATCACAAGCACAAATAAAGAAGTCCTCATTGTTTCAAGGCAATCACTTTAACATGATACAATGCACTGCCAGTTACTTGCACCTTTTGAAAATATTACAACTGAATTTAACTTCATTTTCAACTCATGGTTTAATTATAGTGGTTTCTGTTCTAGACTGATCTTTAATTATAACAAATAATAGACTTGTGGTGTATTAAATCTGCCCCTATAGTTTGCAAGAACTAATGGCATATAACTATAAGAACTTTGAACGCAGAGTTTTAATCTCAGACTACCAATTATGCACTTTAACCACTGAAACCAGAAATTAAACTCCTTAAAATATTAAACAAGGGTGCAATTATAAATGATTATCATTATAGATTTCCTATTTCAAAGTGCAGCACACAATGATGTGCCTCATTGAAATGTTTAAATTATATGCTATCACAGCATATGCCGTCTGATAAGGAATTGTTTATTCCCTAGAACACTGACAAAACTGTGAATTTTCAAAACAACTGTGGCAAAATTATTGTTTTATACAGAACATAAAAGAATGGAAGTCAAAACCAAAACCCATATATAACATGTTATCATGCATACGAAGCATTCAGGAGAAAATATAAATCAAGCATAGTAAAAAACATTGCAAAGAGAGTCAATGGGATCATGCAAGTTGTCTTGAGAAATAGTTCAATTTTGAAACACTGCTTATTCTTTTGAAAATTCAAGCACAAGGCCTAGGACCACACTCCTTTGTCTACAGGTACAGAGACCCTTCAACGGCTTAATTGAATTCAGATTTTAGAAGGAATAAAACATAGCAAAATAAAACTTAGAACATTAAGTCTTAATTTCTGATTTTGTTTGAAAACGGACTTCAGCTGATAGTTTGTTGATGTATAATAACATACATAACAAGAGCTGTCCCTCCCAAGTGACGAATGCCCCCGAAAGAGGTGCCTCACAGTCTGTGTCCTCTCCATGTGCTCAATAAATGTGCTATGTAATTTTAAAATCCTTCCATGCATGACAGAGTAATCATGCATACAGTATTCCATTACTTTAAACACTAAGTGTGACCTTGACCTTTGAGGTAGGGACTTGGGTATTGCACGCGACACATCCGCTTGATGTGCTAGACATTTGTGCCAAGTTATTTTAAAATCCTTCAAAGCATAATAAAGTTATAGTCCGGACACAAATGTATGCATATATACAGGATTCCATTACCTATAAACTCTAAGTGTGACCTTGACCTTTGTGGTAGGGATGTGGGTCTTGCACGCGACACGTCGTCTTGATGTGCTAGACATTTGTGCCAAATTATTTTAAAATCCTTCAAGGCATGACAAAGTTACAGTCCGGACACGAATGTGTGCATATATGCATATATAGAGGAATCCATTACCTTCAAACTCTAAGTGTGACCTTGACCTTTGAGCTAGGGACGTGGGTCTTGCACGCGACACGTCGTCTTGATGTGCTAGACATGTGTGTCTAGTTATTTGAAAATCCTTCAATGCATGACAAAGTTACAGTCTGGACACGAATGTGTGCATATATGCATATATAGAGGAATCCATTACCTTCAAACTCTAAGTATGACCTTGACCTTTGAGCTAGGGACGTGGGTCTTGCATGCGACACGTCGTCTTGATGTGCTAGACATGTGTGTCTAGTTATTTGAAAATCCTTCAATGCATGACAAAGTTACAGTCCGGACACGAATGTGTGCATATATAGAGGATTCCATAACCTTCATACTCCAAGTGTGACCTTCACCTTTGAGGTAGGGATGTGGGTCTTGCACGCGACACGTCGTCTTGATGTGCTAGACATGTGTGCCAAGTTATTTTAAAATCCTTCAATGCATGACAAAGTTACAGTCCGGACACGAATTTGTAAGTGGGGACAGACGGACAGATGGACAGACGGTCAGACGGACAGACGGTGCGATTTTAATATGCCACCCTTCGGGGGCATAATAAAATTATGTAAAAGGGGTACCTATCTTTCTGCTGACCATCTTTATGTCTCAAACCTGTATTGTTCTCTGGGTTCAGTCTAAGACTTTCTTGATATTTGCCTGAGATCTGAATTTTAAGGGACTGTTTGCAGTCTGTGATCCCCACAGTATGAAAACCAACATGTTTTTTGCATTTACAGTTGTTGTAAAAGGAAGAAAATAAGAAATGTTGTAGAATATTTTGTACGTGGATATATGAATTGGTAATTTAAGCTGGTTGAAATTTTTGCTAATTTTATGAAATTCATGAAGATAACCATGCAAGTAACTTTTTCAATTGTACTGTACTTCTTTAACTGCATAATCTACATTTTCCCTACCAAGATCTTTCATAGAAAAGTAAACAGTGTAGAATAACATCTAATCTATATCCAAACTGGCCACAAAGGCCTAAACTTTACTTTTTGCTCATATAGACTTATACTATACATTGTTTAGTAAAATTCTTGACAAACATTATATGAATGCTCTTATAATCACAAGAGATATAATCACCTTAAAACCATACATGATAATGGTTTAAAATGTACACAAAGTGACATTCAAAACTGACCATTAACAGTGAAACATACATGCTTCTAAATGTGTATATATATATATCCTATATATGACTTTCATAATAAATTTTTCAATACCCAGATCTCTTTCTGAACATACAAAGAAATTGTTAAGTCACATTACTGGCAGCAACAGTCTGAATGACAGCTGCATCCCCCACCACTAAAAGCAATTTTGAACCCATGGCCTTTGGCCACAATGTGTGACCTTGGTCTTGCACAAGAGTTCATGGAGCATGGTTTTACACTTGATCTCAAAGGAATGAACCTTTGATGCAACTTTCATGAAAATCCTTCAGGGTGGTCTAATGACCTTTGACCTTAAGCGTGACCTTGATCTTAAGCTGGTGTGGCTAAAACACAAGTTCTGCACATTGCTTGAAGAAAATGAACATTTGATCCAAGCTTCATGAAAAATCTTCAAAAGTTTAGAAAATATGAAGCAGACATGAAGAACCAATGACCTCAAAGTGTGACCCTGACCTTGATTCAGAGTGGTTGGAATACTGGTTCTGCACATTGCTGGAAGAGATGAACATTTGATCAAAGCTTCATGAAACTCTTTAAATGGATAAAGGCCTTCGTCTGAATGGGCTGAACATTTCACCTAAGTTAAATGAAAATCCTTCATGGCATTTAGGAGATACAGAACTGAAATAAAATGCAAGGCTCATACCCTTGACTTTTGACCTAAAGCCTGCACATTTGTAACACAAGTTCTGCACGTCTTCGCAGTAGAATTAACACTTGACCCAATTTAAGTCTTCCAAAACGTTTAAAGAGATCTGGAGCAGACGTAAAATGCATAGGTCGTATCTTTTGCCTTCACCTGTGAGTTCAGCTGTAACATGTAAGTCTCATGAAAATCCTGCACATGGTCTAGGAAATATGAAGCAGACATGGAATGTTATAGACGGACTGTTGGTCTGAAGGAAGGAGACCACTCTTATATTCCCGTCCTGCTCTGCAACAGGGGACAATGTCATTAAGGGAAAGGACAGCTGGAGATAATCACCATCCCTTTTTTGAAAAGATTGAAAATTATAACAGAAACAAAACAAGTAAATAAAAATTAAAATAACACTTAGAAGATAGAATGCTTGCATATACAAACCAACATTTGTTTACTTGAAAATATCGATGATTATAATAGGAACAAAACAAGTAATTTAATAAATATAAAAAGAACACTTAAAAAGATAAAAATGCCTGCATAAACAAACCCAACATTGAAGATAAAAAAAGGCATTTTACCAATGCAAAGAAAAGAGCTGTCAACTAACCAAAAAGCAACAACAATAGTTACACAAGAAGTGAAACCCTTTGTTACACCAAATAATTACACTTACCATAAATAACGAATTAGTAACGTGTGATTCCAAGTTGTTAATATGAAATGGGAAATTGTATTCCTTAGAATTCATGATACATGTACCTTTGAAATTTCATCAAATAAAATACTGCAATGAGAAATTTCATCAAATAAAAGAACAGTTCAGTTTGAGATTTAAAGGTGGTCAATCAATTGTAAGTAATATTTTAGTAATATTTCACATATAAAGCATTACAGAGGTATACTAAATGACATCCTCTAAATAAAGGTACTGCTCTACAGGGGAGTTTACAGAGAAACTTGTTGTTATAGAAAACAAAGTCTAGATGTACAAAAAGAAATATATGTCCCTCTTTATGGAATCTAACTGAACACGTGAAGCAACATCAGGACAATTCTGGCCTCTCTAATCATTCAACAAAGTTTTACTATTCTTGGTCACTGTGACCTTGACATTTGGCCATCTGACCTAACATGACATGGAGAGGAAATGGTTTTTAAATGCAAAGTCACTGTGGCCTTGACCTTTGATCTAGTGACTTTAAAACCATTACAGTTCATATACTGTACATGACCAATGTCCCTACCAAATTTCAGACCTTCTCAAGTTAATGAGTGGAACAATTTCTTTACCAAATTTCAAAAACCTTGGCAAGAACTTGCTCCAATAATTGATTGCAAAAATCGCTTTTAAACAGTTTAAGTAGCTTCGACCTTGAAGTTGACCTACTAACCATTACATCAAAAGATGTTATCTATCTTTCACCTTCATGAGGTCAAACCATTTTCAAATGATCAAATGTAAGTTGCTATACTGTTCAAGTTCACCATGACTTTGTCCTACTGACCTTACAGAAAATGTAAATATTCTTCTGGTCATGTTCTACCTCCTTGCTAAGTCTGGAAAAGCTAGAAATCTCAGGCTTGTGACCTTGACCTATGACCTACTGATCTAAAAATCCCCCTACCTCCAATGTGTGTATGTTTTGATGTGTTTTACCCCCTAAATACACTGAGATGAAATAAAGTTCAACCTGAAAATTTGGTGTGAAGATATTAAGTCTACCAAGTTGACAAGCAAAACAGAACTTGAGATCAAAAACAAGGAGGAGTAAAAGATAATCAGTAGAAAAAGTTGAATAAAACCCAGCATGTCAGACCTAGACTCAAAATGGACTACTGAAATATTTACATATATATTATTTTGGCAATATTCCTACATTGAAAAGCCACATGAGAAAACGTATTTGTCAGCTGTAAATGTTTTCTCTTTCAAATTCTGTCAAGCAACATGAATAATTGAATTATTAAATTCTGCTTAACAAACACATTGCTAATGCTGTCTGAGCCGCATCACCTTACATTAATTTCAAACCTTTCCAGACATGGACCCCTGTGTAGGAATACATTATAACACAATGTTTTTGTCATATAAAGTTCTCTCTAAATATCAGATTACAATATTTCATTTTCAGCTAAATGTCATACCTAATGTTAAAAGATACCAATATTTATGTAACAAAAAATGGTTAACACACTAAAACTTCCCTTGGAACTTTTGCTGCAACCAGACAAAATTGCAAAATTTCTTTAAATTTACAAAATGTGTGCAAGTTAGTACAATGCTAGGATCAAAAATGCAGCCAGCATGGAAAGAAGGTTCAAGTAAGTTTTCTTACCTTCCTTAGCACGAGATTTTCTTTTCTCTGCCTGAAACCATGAAAAAGAAAATCAATATAAACTTTAACAAGAGTGCCAAACTGTCACAAAATACGCCCTACAGAGGTCAACTACAAATTGTTCAAAATTATGCAACAAAAGGGCAATATAGTACTTAGTTGCAGCATTAGGCCAATAAACATTCACAGCAAGTTTTAGTGAAGACTGGTTAGGAATTGTTTAAGTAAGAAACCAGATCTGTCTAAACTTGTCCAAATGTAACAATGAAAGGGCAATAACTCTGGAGTGACTTGTGCTATTTGGCCCACAAACATTTTGACTAAGTTTGGTGAAGATCAGATGAAAACTGTTTGACTTAAGGATCAGACAAGGTTAATTTTTTCAATTTTGGATAATTCAAGGGCCATAATCCAGAAGTACCAAGGTTGATTTGGCTGGTTATCAAACTTGGCCAAGATATCATACCCGCAAATTTTTAACCAAGTTTGGTGAAGATCTGATAAAAACTAGATTGTTTTTCACGAAACTTATGACTCCCAACCCAATGACCTTGACCTTTGAGCAAGTGACCCCAAATTATGACACACACAACTATACTTCATACTGATGCTTCCTGCAAAATTTTATGAAAATCAAGCAATGGATTTTTAAAGAAGTCCCTGTGACCTGGACCTTTGAGGGTCAAGGGGTTCTGGAGATATGCATGGACAAGATTTTCTCTTTCATGGTTTATGTCTGTGACCTTGACCTTAGAGCTAGTGAACCCAAATTATAATATGCACAGCTAGACATTATACTGATGCTTCAGGCAACTTTTTATGAAAATCCAGCAAGGGGTTTGGAGAAGAAACACAGACAAGATTTTGTTTTCAAGTCCCAGTGACCTTGCCCCTTGAGCTAGTGATCCCAAATTATTATATGCACAACCAGACTTCATACTAATGCTTCCTGCAATGTTTTATGAAAATTTAGCACAGTGGTTTTGGAGAAGAATCCTGGAAAAGATTCTACTAAATATCAGGATATCATCTAAGTATGCCAAACATCCTCAAAGAAATTCCTGACAATATGCACAATTACACTTGGTACTAAAATTTTCTACCAAGTTTCAGTAAAATCCATCCATGGCTGTAGGAGGAAAAACTTTTGTGACATACAGATTGACAGACTGAAAGACAGAACCAAATCAATATATCTCCCCACCACTGGATGGGAGACATAACTATTCAACTTGGACAAAGCCTGGATTTCACCCCCTGCCACAGGTGTTCCCATAATAGCTTGATCTATACAACCAATGTTGAGGGAAACTAACAGGGCAGGAACTCTTTACAAGTGATGTTCAATCAGTTCTAAACTAACTACCTATTGGTTTCTAAGAAACTGTTGCCTAGCAACTCTGACTACATACCTGAGCACTTCTGTTGACTGGAGGCTGGCTCAGTTCTGGAATATCTACATACTGGTTCCCCTGGTACTGCTTCCCTAGCAACTGATCTGTTTCTTCATCAGTGTCAAAATCTGTTGATAAAAAGAATTAAATACTAAAGAAGAATTCTGCAAGCTGCTAAGTAGCAGTCAAGAGTTATGAATAAGCGATATTGAAATATGTGGCAAAATTGTCCTACACTTATAACTTAAGAATCAACTAACCCTTACCCTCTAAATTTCTACAATGAACTTGTCCATTTTTTAATTTGGACAGTTCCACTTATGGATTAAAGTGGTTTACAAACTGAAAGCAAACTGTGAGGATCATGATCAGACTGCACAGTGAAGGATGAACATGGTGCAGTTGGATCATAATCTGCACCGATTGCAAAAGCAGAAACAGTTAATGTAGCTTCCTAATGAACACATCAACTGAGCTTTGAAAAAAGCTTTAATCAGAATATTGGGGGCAGCCTAGCTGTGCCACTCCTGAAGATTTACAAAATGGTAGATTAGCATAATATTTCTTTTAATGTAAGATCTTTTAGAACACACAAAAACCCCTCTTATTCAATTCTATTTCATGCCAAGAAAATGCCAATCCCACCTGGTCTGTATGTCAGATGACATTGTGACTTCATTACATTTGCATCATTCACTAGTCCACTAAAGTCTTATAACAATGATTAAAGGTATGAAAAAAGTCATGCATTCAGCCACGAGGCTAGTCCTAGAAATGCTGCCAATATGCAAGCACATGCAAATACAGTAAATGAATATCCTGTGGACTGTATACATGAATGAGACATCCGTCTGAATTTGTTATTTCTAAAAATTGAGCAGACATGAAATAAAAGTCATGCTAGATAATGGTATACACAAAATTAACTTATCAATGAACATAATGGACTTATTTCATGTTCATATTTTTGGTACAAGACTTGAATATGGATATTCCCGTAACATGTTGGCATTAAACAGACAAATGATGAGTGTTCACATTACCTGACCTATATCACTGTTTAGGTGAACTGGTTATGACAAATGAAAAATGAGAGTGAAATAAGGTCAAACCTCCTTCTTTCCGGGAATGAACGTATGCATGTTTTGTCGTTATTTCAGAATCACTATTGAAATCTTCTGAGGACCCAAGTGATTCTGAGTTTCTACGATCACTATGACTATCTTGTGTAAACATGTACGAGTTTGTATCACCATACATGCTGACACTATCTACACGCAATTGAGATGTGTCATTATCCACATATTGGTTACGAGTAGTATGGTCTTGCGAGTCGTCCTTGGCCAGCTGCGTGTAATACTTCCCGCGATTTCTCCGTGTGTAATGAGGGTCGTCTTCATCACATTCGTCATCGCTGTCGTAGCCTAAAACAGACAAATCATGCACACATGCAGAAAACAAGAGTCCCACAATATAAACTAATGTAAACAAAAAGATTAAAACATTCAAAAAAAGTAGGTTACAAAGTTGAATCTAGAACACAATAGTCCTCTTCAGACTCATAATATACTTTCAGGAAATCATGCTTTTAATGGAAAATGATGAATGCAATACAGAATGGAATCTATATATAATTCTCGGCATTCACCGGTAGCTTCCATTCCAAATCGAGAGAATGGCAGGATGCACTGTAATTGAATGTCATAGATTTAATCTATCAGTTTTGCAGCAGTTATATATGTTTTGAGGACGCAAGTCGAATTAATCAAACCAAACATGCTAGAAAAGAATGCATTATGAGGCAGACAGGCAAAATCTCTATAAAGATAATGAAGCACATGTTTTTGGGGGGGACTGGTATTTCCAGGAAATGTTGTCTGATATGGAGTTGTAAACATGCTAAAACCTTACAGATAAATGAAAGGACAAGATTGATTATCTTGGTAAACATGTATCAAGGTCTATACAGTCTTGTGTGTTGGGTTTTTATAAGTGTGTTTGTCAACAGTACTACATTATCCAACTGCTGGATCCTGTATGTCTGACCAGCAAGGAGTTGTTCTTGGCGAAAAAAAAATCTTGCATGAAACTATGACTTAAAATTGCATTTGCATTTCCAAAATAGAAATGTTTAAATACACATAAGTATCTCTGAGAAATCAAAATTACCTATGTCAGTTTAGAAGTTTTTGTTTTAACTAATCTATTATACCACAAATCTAGACTAAAGTTCTGGCAACTGATATGAACTATTCTGAATGATTACTGTGCAGGTATCACTTTTAGACTAAAACCCACTGCAAGGTTGACCACAGTCATAGTGACACAAAAAAACCTAGGGTCACCTGCTGCCTAAGAGCAGTGTTCACCAGCAGTTTGAAGACCTTTAGTAGAAGTGGGGAGTTACATATGTATAAAGAAGGGGCATGTCTCTACACGTGGTCAGCTTCAGTTTAACTTAACATATAATGTATCTGTCAAATCCTTGAATTCTGGTCTTGCAATCACAGGTTGTAGATCTTGGTTGCAAACATTGGTTGCTTAGGCAAAGTTAGTACCAATGGTCAGAAATATTGGATGCTGTTGTCGTTGTTATCTAACATGCTCAGAACTAATAAATCTAATTCATACAAATTTGAAAATGTTCCCTATAATTAATTACATTAATTCAAAACAAATTTAAGTTTCCCAATAATTGATTAAATCTTAATAAATCAAGCAGGAAACCTACCACTACATCAAACTTTATTAAATCTTTATAACTATAATGTTCTCTTTACTACTCTTTTATGATTTTATGAACTGCGTTGACATAATATAACAGAGCTGACTATCTCACCTGAATCATGTGAAGTTTTATATATATATTTTTATGGGGGGGGTGTTAAGCCCATTTAACCACTCTACAATGGAAGATCCAAGTAGTGTCTACATTTTCATTTTATTTTGGCAACAATTTGAATATATTGCCTTAACTTTGTGTAGTTTTATTTACAAATTTAAAGAACTACGCCCACCATTTACAGAAATCATTTCCAAAGGAAAGCAAAACACAAGCCTAGGAGGTTACATATAATTATAGAGATAAATCTTTTTAAGAAAGTCCAGATACCATCTTGACTCTTGGCAGCCAGATTTGGTAGAGAAAGGAAGAATAATAAGTCTGCTTCAAGACATGTGTGATGTATTAGATACAGATTTAAACAGTACATTGATCCCTGATAGACGTCCATTATTTAATTATTATAATGGTCTATGGATGTGTGTGTGTATTTTTCTAGTCTGTTGAGCACAGTGGAACAAAATTCTATGTCCAAGCGGTTAGAAAAACTTAGATTTTTTGGGGTTCTGTAATATTTCTGAATATGTGAAACAATATAAAATCGGATAGGAAAATGCACTTGGAACCAAGATTGTACAGATAAATTCTAACTTTTCAAATTCAGGAGCTATATGGAACTCTACTCATTAAAAACAAACCTTATAGATGTGCCAAACATTGAGCACTATGTACATTCTGTACAAAGGAAGCTGTTAATACAGACTGATGTCTATGTCTACTTTTCATTAGTTTACTGGTGTCATCTAGCAAGCACATTCTTATAATTGCTCATTCCTTTAATCTCCAATAAAATATTACCTCATCTATTCTTAATAACCTAGGTTCTTTTTTACAATGTCTTGTTAAAAACTCAAAAGAGGATGTGTAGGGGATTTTATTACAAATTTTAAATTAATTATTTATGTACCTAAGGTAATTAAGGCTTTCGCTAAGTTTTCAGTCAAACTGAGATGAAAATTGATGTAACACATTAATTTTAATTTGTTTTTGCACTGTTTCTAATTAGTTCTCCCCCTCTAATTAGTGTCCCCCCACCCCCAGTGATCTTACAACAAACAAATCTTCTGGTTTAGAATTTTATAGTTTGTAAACAGATAAAATTCAAATTAAAATACTAAAAGTACTGGCAAAATTTTATCCAAATTTAAAAGTAAACTAAAATGTATTAAATTTTATATTTAACACTGTTAAAATGATTTTACATGAAAATAGAAATTGTCCTGATCTACCTTTCATGTCAAAATTATGAATTAAGACATTGTGAAAAAGGTCGGAGTAATAGAGAGGAGACTGCAGTAATTTGAGTTATCTGTCATATACTTTGGTCTTTCATTCTTAATGCTCCTGCAATATTCCAAGAACTGATATCCATTATATTACATGGTCTAAGTCACCATGTAGTAGATGACAAGCGTTTAAAGGATAATTTATCTGTTGTTCCTCTACTTATGTATCAAGACCCTTATAAAATGTAGCATGTCTAACATAAAACAGATGCATCTGACATGTGCATTGGAGGCAATACTGATGCATCTGACATGTGCATTGGAGACAATACTGATGCATCTGACATGTGCATTGGAGACAATACTGAAGCATCTGACATGTGCACTGGAGACAATACTGATGCATCTGACATGTGCACTGGAGACAATACTGATGCATCTGACATGTGCATTGGAGACAATACTGAAGCATCTGACATGTGCATTGGAGACAATACTGAAGCATCTGACATGTGCACTGGAGACAATACTGATGCATCTGACATGTGCATTGGAGACAATACTGATGCATCTGACATGTGCATTGGAGACAATACTGATGCATCTGACATGTGTATTGGAGACAATACTGATGCATCTGACATGTGTATTGGAGACAATACTGAAGCATCTGACATGTGCACTGGAGACAATACTGATGCATCTGACATGTGCATTGGAGACAATACTGAAGCATCTGACATGTGCATTGGAGACAATACTGAAGCATCTGACATGTGCATTGGAGACAATACTGAAGCATCTGACATGTGCACTGGAGACAATACTGATGCATCTGACATGTGCATTGGAGACAATACTGAAACATCTGACATGTGCATTGGAGACAATACTGAAGCATCTGACATGTGCACTGGAGACAATACTGATGCATCTGACATGTGCATTGGAGACAATACTGATGCATCTGACATGTGCATTGGAGACAATACTGATGCATCTGACATGTGTATTGGAGACAATACTGATGCATCTGACATGTGCATTGGAGGCAATACTGATGCATCTGACATGTGTATTGGAGACAATACTGATGCATCTGACATGTGCACTGGAGACAATACTGATGCATCTGACATGTGTATTGGAGACAATACTGATGCATCTGACATGTGCATTGGAGACAATACTGAAGCATCTGACATGTGCATTGGAGACAATACTGATGCATCTGACATGTGTATTGGAGACAATACTGATGCATCTGACATGTGCATTGGAGGCAATACTGATGCATCTGACATGGTTGGAGACAAACGAGCATCTGACAGTGCACTGGAGACAATACGAGCACGACAGTGCATTGGAGACAAACGAGCATCTGACATGTGCACTGGAGACAAACGATGCATCGACAGTGCATTGGAGGCAAACTGATGCACTGACAGTGCACTGGAGACAATACTGATGCATCGACAGTGCACTGGAGACAATACTGATGCATCTGACATGTGCATTGGAGACAATACTGATGCATCTGACATGTGATTGGAGACAATACGATGCATCTGACATGTGCACTGGAGACAATACTGAGCATCTGACATGTGTATTGGAGACAATACTGATGCATCTGACATGGCATTGGAGACAATACTGATGCATCTGACATGTGCATTGGAGACAATACTGAAGCATCTGACATGTGCATTGGAGACAATACTGATGCATCTGACATGTGAATTTGAGACAATACTGATGCATCTGACATGTGCATTGGAGACAATACTGATGCATCTGACATGTCCATTGGAGGTAATACTGATGCATCTCACATGTGCTTTGGAGACAATACTGATGCATCTGACATGTGCTTTGGAGACAACACTGATGCATCTAACATGTGCATTGGAGACAATACTGGAGCATCTCACATGTCCATCGGAGACAATACTGATGCATCTGACATGTGAATTTGAGACAATACTGATGCATCTGACATGTGCATTGGAGACAATACCGATGCATCTGACATGTCCATTGGAGGCAATACTGATGCATCTGACATGTGCATTGGAGACAATACTGATGCATCTGACATGTGCATTGGAGGCAATACCGATGCATCTGACATGTCCATTGGAGACAATACTGATGCATCTGACATGTGCATTGGAGACAATACCTCTGCTGTGCTTTGGAGACAATACCGATGCATCTGACATGTCACTTGGAGGCAATACTGATGCATCTGACATGTGCTTTGGAGACAATACCGATGCATCTGGCATGTGCTTTGGAGACAATACCGATGCATCTGACATGTCCATTGGAGGTAATACTGATCTGACATGGATTGGAGGCAATACTGTGCATCTGACATGTGCTTTGGAGACAATACCGATGCATCTGACATGTCCATTTGAAAATACTGAGCATCTGACATGGCTTTGGAGACAAACTGAGCATCATACATGGCATTGGAGACAATACTGAGCATCTGACATGAACTGAACCATTATATACATGGCTAGTCACCATGTAGTAGAGACAAGCGTTTAAAGGATAATTTATCGTTGTTCCTCTACTTGTACAAGACCCTTATAAAATTACGTCAAAAACAGATGCATCTGACATGTGCATTGGAGGCAATACTGATGCATCTGACATGTGCATTGGAGACAATACTGATGCATCTGACATGTGCTTTGGAGACAATACTGATGCATCTGACATGTTTAGACAAACATACATCAACATGTGCATTGGAGACAATACTGATGCATCTGACATGTCCATTGGAGGTAATACTGATGCATC
Organism: Saxidomus purpurata; assembly: GCA_022818135.1. Taxonomy (NCBI): domain Eukaryota; kingdom Metazoa; phylum Mollusca; class Bivalvia; order Venerida; family Veneridae; genus Saxidomus; species Saxidomus purpurata. The sequence continues at coordinate 4,416,029 of JAFMSR010000018.1, read as the reverse complement.
TCACATGTGCTTTGGAGACAATACTGATGCATCTGACATGTGCTTTGGAGACAATACTGATACATCTCACATGTGCTTTGGAGACAATACTGATGCATCTCACATGTCCATCGGAGACAATACTGATGCATCTGACATGTGCTTTGGAGACAATACTGATGCATCTGACATGTGCTTTGGAGTCAATACTAGTGCATCTGACATGTGCATTGGAGGCAATACTGATGCATCTGACATGTGCTTTGGAGACAATACCGATGCATCTGACATGTTCATTGGAGACAATACCGATGCATCTGACATGTCCATTGGAGGCAATACTGATGCATCTGACATGTGCTTTGGAGACAATACCGATGCATCTGGCATGTGCTTTGGAGACAATACCGATGCATCTGACATGTCCATTGGAGGTAATACTGATATATCTGACATGTGCATTGGAGGCAATACTGATGCATCTGACATGTGCTTTGGAGACAATACCGATGCATCTGACATGTCCATTTGAAAATACTGATGCATCTGACATGTGCTTTGGAGACAATACTGATGCATCTGACATGTGCTTTGGAGACAATACTGATGCATCTGACATGTCCATTTGAGCAAGTCTGATACTGTGTAAATTAATTTTAATGACAAGCAAGTCGTTCCAATATGCACGACCTTTTTAATTATGCAACACCCCCCTGGCACTAATTAGAAACAATACATTAAATAGTGCAAATGCTTTTTGCTTAAAAGCTTACTTTAAGGTGACCAGAAATTCTTTTTTTATCTTGAACATAGTTTACAGTTGATTTTGTACTATTTCATGTTTTACAAAAACTGCTTTAATACTTTAGCAAATAATATTCATGTACACATAAAGTAAATTCTGTCCCATTTATCAATCAAATGCATCTGAAAAGCTCTGCATAATACACAAAAACAAGCTCTTAACTTCAGGTACTTCAGTCAAATCTATTTCTGTATAAATGCTGTTAAGCCGCTGTACAATCCAAACCTAGTTTCAAATTACTGGGCAATTTCTCTTTTTATGGTTTTTGAATTACCGCCAATACAAAATAGGTTATTAGTGTTACCACCCTTCTGTACGCAGCAATGTTTACAGTTCACATGGATGCTGTGTACTGCGACCTTACACGGTCATTATTTACAGAGAAGAATTGGGCAGCCTTCTCTAAGAATATTAAATATTGGAAATCTCAGATTGTCTTACAATCTTTCTGGGATTGTCTTACTAATGCAAATATTTTATTCTGACAGTCAAGTGAATAAGCTGATGAGTGTTTTACTGCACAGTAAAAAATTACTTACATATCTCTTATATATTTGAAAAGTATTCTATCTACATAATAGCTAGTAAATGGCCTAAAAAAATTTAAATACTGTAATATCAATATGAATTTGTTTCAATAAATGGCCCTAACATTATGTAAAATTAATGATATACACTGAATGCTATTAGTGAGAAATCTTTGGATTAATAGCACTGTTCACATTAAACGCGGAACAAGCCCATTTTAAGTTTTTAGTAGATTAAGGGATAAAGTTTATACTTTCTCTTATTTACTGAAATTCTCTTATACTAAAGCCATTTCAAAGTTTATCTATTGATTCAGGAGATATTCAGACATTATGTGAAATCCACATTTAATAACCTCTTATTTATGACCAGCTTGGATCTAGATCATGAATGTTGAATTAAAAGCAAAGTAAGGAGAAATATTACTGCAGCTCACTTAACCAACTTCTGGCTCCTCAACTGATAAGTCTACAGCATATCTCCATAACCACATGGATTTTAATACAGGACAATGAACCAGTCTGAATTTGTTCATTCCAGAAATAGATAAGTCTCAAAAGTTGATAAGAAAGAATTAAATAAGAGACTGAATGTGATTAATACCCCTACGCAACAATTGGTATCGTTAGTAGCTGGATGCACCAAGGCTTGTGTGGCATAGTGTCTTGCTAAAATGGCCTGACTGGGAATCGAAACCAGATTCTGTAGGGTTATGAAGCTAATGTTGAAACCACTATACATATGGCCCAACTTGTGATCAAATTCATGTCCTCTAGGTTGTGAAGCAAACAACATAACCACTACTAATGAGGCCTATCTTTAGTCTCCAAATACTGCATGAAATACAAGAAGACACAAACGGGCATGCTTCATATTTCCTACTCAAAGTGTCCCATCTTCACTGGCGAAACGGCAAAATTAATCTATCCTCAGCTATAATGTCTTACAATATTTCATGAACACTTTTCATGCATCAAGTACAATGCACATTTTATAATCACCATCTAGCCCATTTAAAATACAACATGCTACCAAAAGAAATCAAATAGTTTATTTTATTATTGAAAAATAAACCAAGATGCCTAACACATATTTTGGAAACACTGTACTATTCTTCACAATTCAGTATCATTACTAACTGTATCATTTTTTACAATTCACTGCCTAGGAATTTACTGAAACTTTATGTTAAAGAGAACATAACATTTTAAAATGGTTAAAAGTGTTAAAGGACCTTTCTCTGTCCAATATAGTTAAATTATAATATAGATCTGTTTAAAGTTTTAATAGAATATTTTCAGTCAACACAATGTACATGTATAATACCAAAGAGTTTCTGAATTTAAAAAGGGCCATAACTTTGGTATAACATAGGTTTAACTGTTTCCTGATTTCGATATTTGCAACTGTATAATTATATGGTTTTTAATGGATGCAAATATTTATAATGGCGACAGAATTCGATGGAGCCATTAAAACTGATGCAACCATTAAAACTGTATATACTGGCACAGATGTCAAAATCACTTAACGGTTAACCATCTTCTAATGCACAATGCCTTAATATGCGATCAGTACTGATTGTTTTATTTTTGCGACTATATATATGTTATTTAAACGTCGCAAATTTAAATGACGTAACCAATAAGAAACAACATAACATCAGCAGTGCATGAGAATGTAAGATAATGGTTATGGAACCTATCACTATGGCCATATTTAGTGATGTCCAAGGCTTGTGTGAGAATTCATAGAGACAGAGACAGAAATAAGGCCGATAGGTTGTTACAGGACAAACTGCATAACCAGCAGACAGTAGTTCCAACTAGCCCTGCAATCGCCAAGAAATACTTGAATCAATCACCCTGCTTACAAACCCATTACAAGGCCTCTACAGAACTGATGTACTGATGCATTATTCCAACCCACCTGATATATGCATAGTAGACCTTTACATGTTACGGTAATGGCATCTTCGCATGAAAGAAAAACGCGCAAATTGACATACAATGTTTCCACCTAACACTGTAAATGATTAATGTTTATATCACATTGTTTTCTAGACAATCAAAACATTCCCTTTATTGAACAACATCAACTTGCATCCAGTATTTTCTAGTAAACACAGTTACGATGTTCAGTACTTACCTCACAGCTATTAACGACTGGTTTACGTCCTCAGCATGATCATGCAGAAACACCATTTTTATTCTTTTAACAAATGTAAACCAGTCAATTAAAAATTAATTTTACTTGAATGACAAACAAAAATATCGCCAAGACCGAGGACGAAACCTGTCATTAACGTCAATGTCATTTCTTCATAAAGTAAGTTTGCGTACAACCGATTTTACCTTTTGGTGTGGAATATATCTTCCCATCATGCCTAGTATACTGATTTTCTAACAGTCGGTCCTTCTCATTCTCCATCTGATGCACTGAAATCATAAGTCCATACTATCTTAAATATTGTTCTTTCTACTTAAAACCTTTGGATAGAGAGGGTGACTTTCATCAAATATCAAAAGCACATGGAAATTATACATTTCTCATTAGTTTTATTACAAGTTGACAAAAATATTGACAGGACTCAGGGCCCTTTGTCTACATTGCAAATGTTCTACAGGCTCAGCTACCTGCGCTCTTTAACACAATTCCCCCTTTTTGACGACCAAGCCTTTTTTTGGTTATCTATCACCCGTTCTGCAATTACATTTATTATTGCTTCACAATTTACAAGATGTCTTCCAAACACAAATCTTTAACAAGAATATAATACACAAGTATCATTAAGTAAATCCTTTCTCTGAAAAGAAAATAATTCCAGCTGGGTACTGAAATCTGAAGTCAAAGATTTATACAACTTCAGTAAATTAATAACAGAGCAAACTATATCAGTCTAAGATACTGACATACTGTAACTGATCATATTTCTACAGTGTGACCCAGTTTTTTACATGAAATATTGAACTATTTTAATATGTTTCTAAGGTTTCTTTGCTTTGCTGGCAAACTCACATTACTTTTGACACTATGGAACATATTAAAGCGATCAGACAGGAACTGTTTCAAGCAATCATTAGAGAATGTTTCAAGAAATAAGTCAAGGATTGTTTCAAGCATTCAGTTAGAGAATGTTTCATGTAATTAGTCAAGAACTGTTTCAAGCATTCAGTTAGAGATTGTTTCAAGCAATCATCAGAGAATGTTTCAAGTAATAAGTCAAGAATCGTTCCAAGCATTAAGTAAGAGAATGTTGCAAGCAATCAATACAGAATGTTTCAAGTAATTAGTCAAGGATTGTTGTTTCAAGCATTCAGTTAGAGAATGTTTCAAGTAATTAGTCAAGGACTGTTTCAAGCATTCAATTAGAGATTGTTTCAAGTAATTAGTGAAGGAATATTTTAAGCATTCAGTTAGAGAATGTTTCAAGCATTTAGTTAGAGAATGTTTCAGGTAATTATTCAAGGATTGTTTCAAGCATTCAGTTAGAGAATGTTTCAACCAAGTATTGTTTCAAGCATTCAGTTAAAGATTGTTTCAAGTAATTAGTCAAGAACTGTTTCAAGCATTCAATAAGAGAATGTTTCAAGTAATTAGTCAAAGATTGTTTCAAGCATTCAGTTAGAGATTGTTTCAAGTAATTAGTCAAGGAATATTATAAGCATTCAGTTAGAGAATGTTTCAAGTAATTAGTCAAGAATTGTTTCAAGCATTCAGTTGGAGAATGTTTCAAGAAATTAGTCAACGATAGTTTCAAGCACTCAGTTAGAGAATGTTTCAAGTAATTAGTCAGATTGTTTCAAGCATTCAGTTAGAGAATGTTTCAAGTAATTAGTCAAGGACTGTTTCAAGCATTCAGTTAGAGAATGTTTCAAGTAATTAGTCAAAGACTGTTTCAAGCATTCAGTTAGAGAATGTTTCAAGTAATTAGTCAAGGACTGTTTCAAGCATTCAGTTAGAGATTGTTTCAAGTAATTAGGCAAGAACTGTTTCAAGCATTCAATTAAAGAATGTTTCAAGTAATTAGTCAAAGATTGTTCCAAGCACTCAGTTCGAGAATGTTTCAAGTAATTAGTCAAGGATTGTTTCAAGCATTCAGTTGGAGAATGTTTCAAGAAATTAGTCAACGATTGTTTCAAGCACTCAGAGAATGTTTCAAGTAATTAGTCAGATTGTTTCAAGCATTCAGTTAGAGAATGTTTCAAGTAATAAGTCAAGGACTGTTTCAAGCATTCAGTTAGAGAATGTTTCAAGTAATTAGTCAAAGATTGTTTCAAGCATTCAGTTAGAGAATGTTTCAAGTAATTAGTCAAGGACTGTTTCAAGCATTCAGTTAGAGAATGTTTCAAGTAATTAGTCAAAGATTGTTTCAAGCATTCAGTTAGAGATTGTTTCAAGTAATTATTCAAGGATTGTTTCAGGCATTCAGTTAGAGATTGTTTCAACTAATTAGTCAAGGCTTGTTTCAAGCATTCAGTTAGAGAATGTTTCAAGTAATTGGTCAAGGATTGTTTCAAGCATTCGGTTAGAGATTGTTTCAAGTAATTGGTCAAGGATTGTCTCAAGCATTCAGTTAGAGAATGTTTCAAGTAATAAGTCAATGATTGTTTTAAGCATTCAGTTAGAGAATGTTTCAAGCATTTGATCAAGGAATGTTTCAAGCAATTGGTCAAGGAATGTTTCAGACTGTTTTAAGCTATCAGTTAGGAATTGTTTCAAGCAGACAGGGACTTTCACAAGTCTGGACACATCATGTGAAAATACGTTATAACAGTAACTCAGGAATATTTTCACACAAATTCAATACATATTGTAATTAACTAAGTCCATGTTTTTCTGTGACTATGAATTAACTGTAACTTCACAGGTATGAAACAGTCCTTGAAGTCATCATCTACACTGTATCACCAAAACAACTTTCTCAGTTTTGTCGGCAATAAACTGTTTTCCAAACTACAGTATTTCAATGCGCCCAAAACCAATCTCAATGTATTTAATATTAAAGGCTATAATCCAATGAAATTCGTATCTGGGGTATAATAAGGGCTATATAACATGTCTGCTTGACATATTCTAGTTATGCCAAAGGACCAAAACACCTATTTTCGACAATATATATTGAAACTTAAGAACATGAAGTCACACTGATTTGTTGTATCTCTGCAAATATTTATCTTAAGTTAAACACAGAAGTTTTCTTGATTTACTGTAAACTGCAAAAAGAGAGAAATAGGAATATTTATCATCTGTATGGTATCTTAGCTTTCATGCCTCAGATCTTTATACTTGAACGTAAGATGTCAACTCGAACGAAAATTAGTAAAATGAAACAATTAATTGCTCTTACAAATGCACAAGACAACATTACACAGTCACAAAACCTTACACAGACACAATGTCACATATCATACCATGATCTTCCTCTTTCTTCTGAAAGTCTGTCTGTCTCTTGTGCTCCAGGCCATCCTTTCCATTGACCACCTCATACGTTGATCCTCCTTTAGGTATTACTGGCGTCTCCTCTCTACAATCATAGATTGATTTGAAATTTATTCAATTTTCATTGATTCTAGATAAGACTCACCATCAGAATAGATGATGATGATGATAAATTTCAATAAATCTTTAAGCAGAATAGTTTTAGTCCCTTTGTACTGACTGGTCTCTATCATCTAAAATGTTAGCTGGTAAGAGAGTGACTTTGTAAGAAATGACAATCACAGAATAGAAGGAAGATGAATATAAAAGGACTGAAGGTCAGTCTTTATTTAGATCTTGTTAAATTAATATCAAGGTCCCTGAGGAAAAACCAATGTAACACCTAACAATAGATGTACGGGCAACCTTTGAAAAATTATAAACAGTCACTTCTTTTTCTAATTACTTTACATGTAAAAGACATTGTTTTTAACACAGCGCAGCTAAAAAAGCAAGAACAGTTGAAACAGGACCCTAGAATTCTGACCAGTAGATGCGCTGACGAACTGCCAGCTTACTAATTTGTGTTCTGTATCAGAGTTTCAACATTATAACACACATAGCAATGTGTTATATATGAGCAACCATGGCTTTTCTGATTTGATTAAGATTTGGAATGGTGCTATTTCGATTAAGATTTAGAACATGTTCTGCAAGTTTTTGTCTTTGGTTTTTGGTTAGTAAAAGATAACATCATGCTTTGGAATGAAATAAACTAAATTCAATTATTACATCTTCAATAGTTATCTCATTACATGGTGGTGATTAATTAGTTTATGAATATTCAAATATTAATATATACAGCAGTTATGAACACATCATCGATAGTCGGATGTATTGATACACCAATGTCATGTCTTAGTCCTTGTCCCTTGTATTAGACAAGGCCGATTGAAATAACTAGACAGACTAACCATCTCAAGGCAAGATATCATATGATGGCTTCTATTTTAATGCTGATTTACATGAGGGGAGGCCACTGAAAACTTACTGACTGAATAGCAAACAGTGCAGATCATAATCTGCACAGGTCACAAAGACAGAATCATTTGCTGGCAGATAGCTCAAAGCAGGTGACTGTCTCTGACAGATATATTAATCACAAATTAATGTTTTTGTTTTGATTGCAGTTTCCTCCAAACAACTACATCAACCCATAAAAAATTTAACAAGAAGTAAATCTGGTAATTTGCTGCAAATGAAATGACTGATTTAACTTTTGACTTCCAAAACAATAGTCTTAGGTGGGGACACAGAAATAGGGTGGGTTGTGTTACCAGAATCATCAATATCAGTTAGCCTTGGCTTTAGATGAGTTGAACTGTAAATGAAATCTAACTACCTGTAGTAAATAAGAAATTAATTACTCATGATCAAGGGTGTCAACCTACATACCTAAGCCTTAGTTAAACAATTAGAAAGATTTCATTTCAAAAACAAAATACATTATATACATCTGTATTTACACTACAATCTACAATGCCTCATTACACAAAATGGTTTTTCTTTCTGACAGAAAACAACGACACAATTATTTTCCCATTCCTCTTTTTATGGGCTACCGCCAGCTTCAACAATATTTCAATTATTTACAGGCAGGTGACTTAAACCAATTTCATCCTTTGTAAGAAACTTTCTCACATGGAAAGCTCGATGGAAAGAAGTGCTCAAACACATGAGCCTCAACCAGTGAATAGTCCAATGACTTCAGGTCAATTCCTAGAAGAAGTTCTCATTACTTTAGACACAGATTCTGTTAATTACATGTATTACAAGGAAAATAAATACTTCAAAACTTCAAATATTCACAAAATGTTAAGATTAAAAGAACCATGATGTAACATCATAAATAACCTCATACTTTATCCTATAGCTTCATTGTACTTTTTCAGATTACTGAATATTGTAGATTTCTCCATGGAACCAACACCATAGTGGCAGCTTCCCCCCAATATAGCCAAGAGTTATTCTGTTTTGAGACATGCCCTGCAAACATTGTAAATCAACAGGTCCCAAGTTCAATACTTAGCACCACCTCTCCTTCTGTGAGATTTTGTCTTTTATCTCATCTCCATTTCATCAGGGAAAGATGTCATTTGCGTGTTTGAAAAATGGCCTACATTACTGCAAATCTACAGAAGTTCCCACATTTCATTGCAGACTAACTTATTCGAGAATTTACAATGCACGAAAGGAGAATTCTCCATCATAAATCTAAGTGAAATGAATCTTTTGAGAAATCTGTTAATTACACTAGATGGGTGTTCAGTAGAACACTTGTGTCGCCCTCTTAGCTTTGTCAGAATGACCAATAATTTTGTGAACTTTGTCAAATATGACCTTGACCAATAAAATTTGGCGGCATCACAACCCTTTTGTCATAAGCAATGCAATTTGAAAGTTTGATGAAGAAATCTTAAGAAATGGCAAAGTTACAGCCAAAATCAAAGTACAACAAGAGCTGTCTCATGACAGCACGCTCGACTATTCGAAAGCTTGTCAGTAAAATGTTTTTTTTGTCTAAGAACAGGTGTATTGTGTAATTGTCTATAAGAATTAAGGTCAAAGATATGAAACTTGTTCAAAGACCTATGAAAATGTACATGACATGCAAAGCCTTACTCTGGATTCTGTAAGCCAACTGGGGGGAGAAGGGGGGGGGGATAATTTCAAAGAAATACATGACCTTGTATATTTGATCATGAATAAATTTGTAACATTTCAAAATTGATATGTTTAAAATTAAAAAAGCATGACCGCTGCATGCTGCATAATTATTCTACGACCTTTCAAAAGTAAGCCATTTCGAGTACACTGTATTTCTAATAATAGTCCTGTAAAAACTGTGACAAAATTCTAAGTTAAAAAGGGGCATAAATATGTCAAAAATCAAAAACATTGGTGAAGATGTTGATAGTAAACATTCATTTTAAGTTTCAAGTCAATACGTTTGATAGTATTCAAGATATTTGACTTCATAAAAATCTTTAACTAAAATTCTAAGTTAAAAAGGGGCATAAATCTAACAAAATCAAAACAGAGTTATGGGGATTGTTTCTTCATGTGAAGATGTTGATGGTAGACACATAATTTGAGTTTCAAGTCAATACCTTTGAAAGTATTCAAAATATTTGCTTTTATAAAATTTTTACCAAAAATTCTAAGTTAAAAAGGGGCATAAATCTATCAAAAATTAAAACAGAGTTATAGGGATTGTTTCCTATGGTGTAAATGTTGATGGTAAACATATAGTTTGAGTTTCAAGTCAATACCTTTGATAGTATTCAAGATATTTGACTTTATAAAAAAATTTAACCAAAAATCTAAGTTAAAAAGGGGCATAAATCTGTCAAAAATTAAAACAGAGTTATGGGGATTGTTTCCTCAGGTGAAGATGTTGATGGTAGACACATACTTTGAGTTTCAAGTCAATACCTTTGATAGTATTCAAGATATTTGAATTTATAAAAAACCTTAAACCAAAAATTCTAAGTTAAAATGGGGCATAAATCTGTCAAAAATCAAAACAGAGTTATGGGGATTGTTTCCTCAGGTGAAGATGTTGATGGTAGACACATACTTTGAGTTTCAAGTCAATACCTTTGATAGTATTCAAAATATTTGAATTGATAAAAAACTTTAACCAAAAATTCTAAGTTAAAAAGGGGCATTAATCTGTCAAAAATAAAAACAGAGTTATGGGGATTGTTTCCTCAGGTGAAGATGTTGATGGTAGACACATACTTTGAGTTTCAAGTCAATACCTTTGATAGTATTCAAGATATTTGACTTTATGAAAAAGTTTAACCAACGCAGACGCCGACGCTGGGATGAGTGCAATAGCCTCCTTATTTTTCAAATAGTCGAGCTAAAAAGGAGCATAAATCTGTCAAATATGACCTTGACCTTCGAAATTTGGGGGCATCACGACCCTTATGTCATAAGAATGCAATCTGAAAGTTAGATGAAGAAATCTTAAGAAATGGCACAGTTATAGCTAATGTTACGTTTATGTGACAAAAGGACGGACGGACGTTCTTACTAAATGGTACTTATGTATTTATATGTCTAATTTTAGCCACTTAAAAGAAATTTTTAGCAGCCCATTATCCTACAGAATTAATAGAATGTATAGCTATGTATTGTTTGCTATGGACAGTTTAGTCACTTAAGTACCTATTCCTAAGAGCGGACCGACGGCGGACAAAGTGATCCCTATGTATCGCCTTTTCTCCAAAAAGGGAGACACAAAAAGTGGGGAATTCACTAAAAGTAGCGGAAATGAAATAATCACAACTAATACACAATTTAAAGTAACCCTGTTCTACAGTCACCACCTACAGTCAGAAACAAACAGTTATGGTGGACAAAACACCACGACTCAGAAAGCCACAGCAATTATCATAATACAAGTTTTGCTTAGAATGCTGCTTTTTTCACTTATTTCCTTGGACAGAAAACAGCCTCCATTAACCCTCAGAAGCTTTTTCTCAAAGAAATTTTAAATTGAAAAAATTGCCTTTGTCCCGATCGCAATCCTTTCAAATCCAAATGCAGTTTATCGTCCCAGTCCAAAATTGATCTTTGCATGGGTAACAAATCCAATACTTACTCTATCAAGAATGTATGATACACATTTGTACTAAATATTCCCATTTCTGCATCAAACATTGTATTAGTCACACAGTGCTTAATGTTTTATGAGCTCACTTTGAAGACGTTTGCCTAAAACGCTCTTCTTTTCCGGAGAAATTGTCTTGAAATCAAAGAAAAAACATCATCTAAAGCATCCCAAGAAAATGAAACAGAGAGAATTTAATATTTGTATTATGTATCATAAGATGGAAAAATGAAAATTCAAACAGAAGTATGATACAAAAAACAAACGTATAACTTTCGTATCAAGAAAGACTAAACATATTTTGGGAAGTACATTTGCAGACCACAAAGTGATAAACAATACATATGTAGATTTTGGGGGCAATCCTGTCGATATATAACAGGATATGAAGTTGTAATGATGAACATTTATTGATTTCCTATTGCAAACATTTAGGAAGACACCAACATTCTGATACAAATATTCTGATGCCACGGAAAGATGATGTGAAATCAAGACCGCTGAGATTTAAATAAAGATAACTTGTTGGGAAGATGATATGATATTTTTCTTTCGGCATTTCATACACCAGTCTAGATCACTGTTTGCACATTTTGTAACACTGACTTTGCATATATATTTCATACACCAGTCTAGATCACTGTTTGCACCTTTTGTAACACTGACTTTGCATACATATTTCATACACCAGTCTAGATCACTGTTTGCACATTTTATATTAAACACTAACTTTGCATACATATTTCATACACCAGTCTAGATCACTGTTTGCACATTTTATAACACTAACTTTGCATACATATTTCATACACCAGTCTAGATCACTGTTTGCACCTTTTGTAACACTGACTTTGCATAGTATTTACATCATATGATTTTGTCAATATTAATTACTGTACAAATTTACCAGCTTTTCAGACAGACCATACCTAAACCACAGATGCACACGCTAAATGTAGTAAGTGATAGTCAGACAGTACTGTCACCCTTCATTGGTGGATTTTACTAGATATGTGTTCTATTGTAGACTTGTGTCATCACCTAATGCCTAGATCTAACAATTTACAGCTAAAGTCTTCCATTGCAGGGTTCCATCTGACCTAGGAGGGTTAGTTTTGACCATTGTGATTTGCAAAAATCTACATGTTGACCATCAGAATTTCAGTTGAAGGGCAATTTTTATTAAGACCTGATAAATTTGATTGTAAAAATAGACAAAATTTAGCCAGGTATATTCTACATGAACCTAGAGTTTCAGTAGACCCCTTGAATTGTCAAGTTATTGATCAGAAACCCTTGAACTGTCCACAGTATAATCTTTGACCTCTAACTTTATGAGGGCCATCTTCAGGTCATTACCAACTTATTCATAAAGTTTAAGGATCTCATTTGTTGTCTAGTTATTGATCATAAACTGTTTAACTTTCCTAGGTAACACCATGACATTGACCTTTGACCTATTGACCTAAAAATCAATAGGGCTCATCAACTGTAGAACTGTTGTTAAGTTTTGGAACAAAGCAATCCCTAGAAGTCTGCCATACTACTCACATGAGGAAACAAATATATGCATGTACCAACTTTAAACAATAGACTACATAGATGAGCATACTAAACAGTTCTCTCCACTGGTCATTCTGAGTTAAACACCCAAAAGTATTTCAGTCATAGACCTCTATCCTCCGTAAGAACCAGCAAACTTTCTCACATAGAGAGTCATGGTCAGTAGCTGGGCTTGAAGTCATGGCTCTAAATCAGTGAGAGGTTTTGTACTGGCAAGTTTAACAGATACTGGTTCAAGTCCTACAGCTGGACACTTTTTAAACATATTTTACGATAATTTTCATACCTAGCAATCAAAATTTTAACAGTAGTAAGTTAGGTTCTTCTCCCAAAAGAAGCTCATTTGATTACTTGTAAGAATTGATCAATTATATTTTCGATGCCTGGTTTTGGGGTCACTAAATTGCTTTATTTTATTGACCAACTGTACCATGTTTCTGGAAAGTTAATTTAAATACATTTGTTTGATTGTGATGTTATCTTTTAAATTGTGTAAACTGTTTCAATCATTCGACACATTAATAAAGTATCATGATAAAAAGTTAAACTTGTGAATTTTATTTGCTGGGCCTCACACAAATATTGCACATGCACAGTCTGTCACGATCCCCCGACAATGTAAACATGCTTTTAGTGACCGACAAAATAAATGGTGATATTTCTTGTCAAATAGTTATATTAAACTGTCGTTGTTGCACTGTGTTGATGGGAATCAAGTGCCTGTTTGATCAACAACATATTATTGTAAATATTAACAAAATAATCATGCGTTTTCGCAAGTGTCCAGTTTGATGGACATCCGTGTTTGGTGGTCTTGAACCAGTACAGTTTCTGATTCCAGCACGGTAAATTTTGTGTACGTCAACTCAGCATTAAAATCAACCTTTACATTTGCATGAAATTTACCATGTTTACTCTACAGATGTATTTTATGATTTATGTAAAAATTCTTAAAGTTATTTCTAAATATGTGTATTCTTTAACCATATTCATGGGCACACACTGTATTCCTAATTCACCATCCACTTTCATAGCTCCATTTTTTTAATCATTTTAGTAATTCAAATTATATCCAAGGAATAACAATAAGGCTTGTTTGCAAGTCTTTTTGCATAGTGCAAGAAATTGTTCCTGACCAAGCCTGTAACAGGCAACAAATGCACAAAACTTTCATGTCCTTTGTTTTCTGTATCTGTAAAATGTCAGAATGCCAAATTTTTATGCCAGATTTTTTTACACTTCTCCATATTCAGAGTCCAATCAGCACTCCCTTGCTGAACTGGTATTGCTCAAGTATCAAGTAATGCACATTTTACAGTTTAACGTCATTCTAAAGAAACAAAGTGATCTATCACACTCCTTGCGCTCACTGTATTACATGGGACAGGTTCAAATGAAAGCTCTAGGGTAGATTTGTTACCCACAAGAACTGAATCAATTTTAACGGAGCCGGTTTTCATAATTCTTGATGAGCTGAATTCTACTTACATCACTGCTACTAGTGCTAGACAGTGGTCACTTGTGTCTGGCTTGTTAATGAACAGGACTAGCAAAAATTTTGATGTATTTCAAAGATTTCTGTAATTGTTCAATGACTTTATAAATGTATGTACAATGTAGTAGTTAATATTTAAATGACATTCTACCCTTCTCAAGAGCTGAAAGTGCATTCACCAAAAAGATGGTCTTCTAAAAATCACCTACATGTATTCACTGCTTAAAGTGGAAGAACAGACTGTTACTGAACGGAAAATTCAAACTATTCTTGACATAATTTAAATTATGTATAAGTAGATTTTTGTATGGAAAAATGTAGGTTACCATGGTAACTAAAACTAGCAGGCTTCTTCATGCAAATAGTTTTATTGAACTTTGGTATCACTCAGAGTCAGAAAAAATACTTTAAACTATTAATGTGACTATAACCTACCTTTTAACCCAGACTGGATCTTCCTCTGAAGCTTCCGAAGGTGCTTCCATGGAAACCCCTTTGCTCTTCTGGATTGCCGACTTTATCTCTGATATTGCATGATCCAGTGCTTCACGTTTCATTTTCAAATCATCCATGATTGCTTCCGCATCCATTTCTTTTGGTTTCATTGTTGCAGAATCAATACCATACAACTTCTTCTCAATTTCTTCCTGTTGCTTCTTTTGCAGTACTTTTTTCGGTGTATTATGTTCCGACTTCACCACATCTTCAGTGTCACTGGTCTGACTACTAGATAAACCATCTTCTACATTTGGCATACCAACAGCTTCGTTATCACCATCAGATACCACACTCTCAATCTCAACACTATCACATTCAGTATTCTCTGGAGACAAAGTAAATAATTTACCATCTTCTCCTACAGCAACATTCTCAGGTCCATTGAGTGGTATTTCAGTTAACATGTCTTCGTTTATACAGTTCTGTAAAGTATTAGACTCGGGACTGAGTTGTCGGTTATATCCTTCTATATCTGTTGATTCTACACGAGCAGTTTCACGTAGGTCGTCTACTCCTTCAACCGACCTTTGACACTGACTGTCTGACTCTGAACTGCTATACGCTAACCTCATTCCAACATATGAATTACCTTCTTGTATCCTAGAATATTTAACATATTCATATTCATTTAAAATGTCTGCCGGAGGTTGAATTACACCTATACCATTCTGAGATATTGCACTTGAAGACTCCTCATTTTCATCTTTTCCATTGGTTCTCTTACTTGCAGCGTTCAATGCTGCAGCATTTGCTTTAGAAACTTGTATCAAGTCATTTATTATTTGGGTAGCATTGCTATCCATTTTAAGTGAAGGATTATCAGTATTTGAAATTTTATTAGCATCATTTAGCTTTTCTTCGACTCTACAGGCCAGCCCTGGAGATTGTTTCCTAATTTTTGGCATTGCACCATGACTATTATATGAAACATTATCTATATGAATGTCTTTCTCATAATTTTTTACCTCTCCCGCTACTGGAATATTGTTTCGGATTTCTAGACTATTTCGCTTTTTTTCTACTTGTTTTTCACCTTCACCTGGAGGCAGAGATTTACTGCGTCCTTGATCTCTCATGGTCACAACAAGTTCATGCTTTCTAAAACTGTCATGCACAGATATCGGTGGATTCATAGAGCTAGATTTCACATATCTTAACTGATATTCTTTATCTTTCACATCTGGCCCTGGATCACTTTTCACACTTTGTGAACTTTTCATGAAATCATAATCCTCCTTCTTGAGACATATATCTTCTTCTGTCAACTGAACAGAGATTCTTTCATTAATTTTGTCACTGTAACTCCTTGCATCCTGGCTAGGCAAGGTAATATCTCCAGTTCTAGGGATATCGTCACTATACTCGTGAAGATATGAGTCTACGCTGTCCTCGCTGCCACGTCGTGACAGGTCAGCTGCTGTAGTATCATCGTCAAGCAGATTCTGATAGGAAACAGACGAGATGTCACTAGCGTGATGAGAACTTCCTTCACTAAAGCGTACCTCCATGCTTAAATTGTCACCTGAATAACAAAATAATGTTAATAATCATTAAGTTTTGGACAAAAATAAAAAGGTCATACATGTACAAAGCTCTTAAGCCACGCCCATCAAGCCTGCAAGCATGATCCTGTAACTTTGTGGTACAGACTTGGATACTATGAGCAACATGCTACATGTATATCATGTCATGATGGCAAACATTTAAAAAGATCCTAAACCTTTACTACTGTACTCTAAATCGATAATCATATCAACAATACCCTTGGGTTAAAAAAAGTATCAAACCACATTTTAAAATATTACTTCCTGCAAAATTCATACCACCAAATTTTTAAGTTAAACTGCTACTTGAATACTATGACAAGTGCAAAAGAGCATGTCATATTTTTGCTCTGTCTATGTCGACAGTCATGGTGGAACTTATAGAACTAGAGGTGTAAAATCAAAATATTCTTACACAAACATGTATACTGTTTTTTTTAATTCATTTCTATGCAGAGAAGTCCAAATTTCCTTGAAAATTCTTTCAGTAACTTTGAAAAATAGGGACACTATAATTATGTACAAATTTATACAATCCTATACAATTATTTTAACTGCATAAAAATGTATTACTATTTTCAAAGTGACCTTATTATACTAATATAACTTGGTCAAGAAAGAAGCTTAAAACAAGGAAATGGAATGCTAAAAAACACACAAGAAACAAAAGGGCCATAATAACCCTAAATCACTGGTCAGTACAGGAAAGTCAGTGATTGCAAAACCATGCTAAATATCTAAGCTCTAGGCCTTATGGTTTCAGAGAAGATTTTTAAAGTTTTTCCTACATATATATAACTATAAGCCTTAGTACATAATTGATGTAAAATCAAGTTGCCCCTCAGGCAGGCTCAATTTTGACCAGGAGGTCATAATTTGAACAATCATGGTAGAGGTCTGCTAGGCAATGCCACAAAAAACTTTGAGTAATGTTAGCATTCCCAACATTTATGCCATATCCCATTCCCAACAGACACAGTTTATGTTTCCACTTAGTTTTCAAAAGTTTTGTATTTTCCCCCGACATGTTTGATTTTATCCCTGGTGAAATAATAATGACATCTGATGACAAAAATATATGTACTGTAAATTCAAATATCATCACTTTGTGATAAACGATTTATCATTATAAGCATATTACAGCTTGGTTATATTTAAATTGTCATTCTTAATTACCATTGGTGTAACCAGTAAATTACAAGTTTACACATTAATTAAGTGCTTTCACCTCTTATGTGCTTGGACCAATTGCAAGTAGCGCCTGAGGCAAAAATATTGATTAACAAAGCCCCACCTCCTGGCAATTATCTTGACATTTTGATTTGGGTATTTGGAAGGCATTTTGGCTTACATGTTGGATTTTAAATTTTTTTTTGAAAATTGGACCAAATTTCTGCATGAATCCAGCTGACTAGTTGAAAATCAGTTCAAAACTGGCAAAATTTTAGGTTTTCCTGAGCCCTGTTCCATAGCAATGAATTGTTTACACAAATTCATTTATTTGTTTTGCAACTTTGGAAATATTCCATTTTTTCAGGACTGGATATCTCTTTCTTGAAAACTTGATTGGTCATTTTTAATAGCAATATGATTTCAATCATAACTTTTCTGCATCTGTTCAGTCAACTGAAAGATTTACACAAAAAAATCAGCTAAAATAGTACCATTTTCACTAAAAGGGGTACTTGGACGGAGCCCTAATTCACCCCCACAGGCTCCCTCAACTGGCTCAGACGGACTGTTGTGCTCTGTGTTCCCGCTTTGTTGACCCTCTTCTGTGTCAGACATTCCTCTGAACTGAATCCTGGGTTAGCGGTTGACTGGATAATGCCAGTAAAACAACCCCAACACAAGAGATGAAGACCTTAAAAACAAGATGTGTATAAAATTAATAAAACTAAATGTAAAAGTTTGTGAAAAACTACCCTGTGTGAAAATCCATATTAATCTTAACATTATTAACTCACTGAAAATGCACAGCCAACTGTTGTATTATATTTTCTAGAAAAAGCACTTGCTGTCACATGTTGCATGATGTTGGACATGCAATCACCACTTTTTGCGTGTAACACCTAGAAATCCAGGATGGCATGTTTCAGGTCAAAGATGGGACAGGTTGCAGGTGAATGCCACTCCCAATATTCATATGAAAAAGAGTATTTTTTGGACAACTCACTTACATTTAACTTGTGTCATTTCTGAATTTTAGAATCAAAGTGGGAACTTAACTTTTGGGCTATTTAGTGATGGCTATCAGGGCTAAAACAATTTGGAAAACTAAATTGGTTTGAGTTTTTAGCTAAGAATTTTTTGAGCAGTTTATCTCACACCAAAACAAGAGGGCCATGATGGCGCAATATCGCTCAACTGACTACTGTTGGCTATAATACAAGGGGTCATGATTCTAACATAATTCGTAGAGGTCTACTACACAATGCTAAGTAACATTCCAAATATCTATTCTCTGCCTGTCGGCCTTGTGTTTTTTTTAAAAAGTTTTCCCTATATAAGCCTATGTAATATCAAGTGACCTCCCCCCCTCCCGGGAAGGGTAAATTTTGACCAGGGTGTCATGATTTGAACAATCTTGGTAGAGGTCCACTTGGCATTTCTACATGTCAAATATCTAACCTCTAGGCCTTGTGGTTTCAGAGAAAAAGATTTTTGAAGTTTTTCCTATATATACCTATGTAAAATCAAGTGACCCCCCCCCATGGGTCAATTTTGACCCTGGGGTCATAATTTGAACAATCTTGGTAGAGGTACACTAGACAATGCCACATGCCAAAATTCTAAGCTGTAGGCCTTGTGGTTTCAGAGAAGAAGATTTTTAAAGTTTTTCCTATTTGTTACCATAGCAACCAGAGTTCTGCATGGAATGGAATTCTTTGAACACTTTTGGTATGGCCCAGTGGATTCAGAGATGTCGTTTGAAGGAAATGGTGGACAGACAGACAGACGACGTACCCCAGACGGTGAGTGATCCTTAAAACTCATCCATCTGAATCTGATGAAACAAGTTATAAACTGACTTAATATAGACATGGTGTGCCAGAAAATATTGTTATCAGATACCGTATCTTGTAAAATAAAACTTAAGAAGGTCATCACGTTTCCTATCCCCAAGACCCCCTGCTACAGTGTGGGGATAATAATTAATTGATCATTATTATGACTTAAGGGAACAATATTTAGTTTTAGTATACTAAGGTCTCTCCTTTTGGTCTGTCTCAGGTATAATCAGCAAAACAATCATTTCTGTAAAACAATGTTGGGCAGTCATAGCCACCCACACCTGGTCAATACTCCCAAAGTGGTCAATACTGGTCAACTGGTAGTCTAATGAATATTTTGTGAAAAGTTTTGGTTCTCTGATTGTGAAAAATGAAGTAATGGTACATTTTGATAAAAGTAAGGTCAAATAAATAAAATTAATAAAGAGTAGATTATTTCAATTTTTCTAGTCTGAATTACAAATTTTCCACTCTAACACGAAGATTTAGATTTCACTTTACTTGACAACCTAAAGGTTTTAGGGGTGCAACAATTAACCGAAGATCGGATATATTTTGACCTTTCATAGATCTTCATTTCGGTTCAGTGGTTTGGTTCTCGGTATTTCGGTTCGGTTTGTCTAGGTATGGCCATTTGTCATGCTGCTCTATTTCTGACCAATCAGCTTGTGTCTAGATATCTTTTGCATAGTTTACCGGCAACAAAAAATGGGCGATTTGAGTGAATTATCTGAAGCATTTCCACTTCCCCAAAAAGATGGAGTGGTAGACAAAACCACAATGTCATTTTGTAAGGTCTGTAGTGCATCTATTATCTACAAAACAGGCACAACTAATATGACACTGCATTTAAAATGGAAACATAACACTAATTATCCAAGGCATACTGCATCAGTGAAAAATGTTGGGAAAACCCAAAAAAATCTCAGCGCCTACATGAGTTGTCAGTTGCTTCTTACTGATGTACTTCAGGTGTGTCTGACATTTCAATGTTTTTTTTAGCCAATATCACATGGTCTCTTATACCAAACATGTCTTTCCATCAGAAAAGAGGCTGTACCATTTAATAATGTTATTCTACGATTATCATGATATGGCTACACTTTTGCCAAACATTTGGTCAAGATCATTATGACTGAAGAAACTAAGGATTGCATAGTTGCTTTTTCACAGCATGTCTACAGAAGTGATTAACAAAACCAGAAGAATAGTAATTAATTTCGCATGATTCACAAAGGAACTCAGAACTGATAAGGACATGTACAAAATTTCCATTGATTATTGGTAAACATAAAACGACGACACACACGTTGACCAGTTTTAGCGTATTTCCGTTTTCAAGAAAAAAACCAGGCTTCAAACTGAAAAAAAATTAACATGCTCAAATGTGTTGTGCTTGACAAATGAAGAAAATCATACCAAAACGTATGTTTTTTCATAAAACATGAACAAATGTCATTTTGCAGATTCTGGAGTGCTGCCATCTGCTGTTTCCGCAACCAAGTAAGATAACTCACAGGAACTGAAGGCAATAAAAGACAGTACACGGTATCATACATGAATGTACGGTGAACCACTATATTCGCAACGCAGGTGTGGTCCTCAAATGCTCTCCATTGGATATCCAAGACAATAAAATGCGTATCTTTTATACGCAGACACCATTCTAGAGAAACTAAACAAACAACCTACTTTTTTTACTAATCGTCCGGACTTCCAGTCAAAATCAGTTTTGATTGTTGTAAGAAACATATGTAGATGTCTCTATCTTGTCATACCGCATCACACCTCTCACGGGTGCACGCCGGGCGTTAATAAAAGTAAAAATAAGACAACTGCAAGACAGTTCTTCAAGATTGTTAAAACTGTTAACAAGAGTAAAAGAATAAAAGGTTGAAAAACAACTGTTGTATGATTAATAACTGGGCTGGCAGACTATGTCTTGTTAATCTGTTTGGGGACTTCTAGATAACTGGGTTGGGAGCCTGGGAGATTGCTACAAGATTGTGCTATTTTCTAAAACATAACCAGTTTAGATGATTGACGCCTGCTCTCAAGGGTGCTCTAGCCAAGGGTATTCTGCAGGTCTGTCACACTGGTACCTATAGAGTAATAATTTTTGACCCATCTGATTGTGTGTCGCTAGACCATTTCCAGCTTATGAATATTAACCTGGGTGTGTGGTGGCCAGATGATGCATACTCTAATTGTGGTCTGAGTAATGTTTTGTAAGAAAGTGATTTTATATTTTTAGGTTTTGTTTTGTTGAGGAAGCATAGTGTTCTATTTGCGTTTGTCATTATTCTGGAAGTGTGTGTATTCCAGTTGACATCCTGGCTAATGGGTACACCAAGATATTTTGCATCTTTCACTGGGGAAAGTGTTTGGCCATGAAGCTTATCAGGGAACTGGCATTTACTAGGGTTAAACTCCATGTCCCACAATGTTTCCTAAGTTTCTAGCTTAAAGAGATCATTTTTAGATGTAGTAAGATTGTTTATCTTTCAGTGTACAAAAAGACACAACTGAATCGGGCTTATTTGTCCTTAAAAACAGGCGTTAAGCCTCAAAAAGGTTATGTCCAACAAAATATTATATAATCTTGTAGCAATCTCCCTATCCAGTTATCTAGAAGTTATCCAAACCGGCAAATAAGACATATGCATCCCCTGAGTCTCCGCTAAACCAATGCAAACTCGGACTTCTTTAAGTACTCTTTTTTTCCACACACACCACATTCCGTTGGAATAGGTTACCCTCGCATATTACAAACCTGACTGATCTTGTTTCATTCAAGCAGGCAGTGGCCCAGTCCATTTATTTATCTTACAGCAGTTGTTTTTAAACCTAGTATAATTTTACTTTTTGTAACAGTTTTTAAAATCTTTCTTCTCTTATATGGAAGAACTGTCTTGCAGTTATCTTATTTTTACTTTTATTAGCACCCGGCGTGCACCCTTCCCATTATACTCGTGAGAGGCGTGTGCGATATCACAAACTAGATTGATAGATATTTTAAGACAGTCAATGGCACACAATGTTCAATACTCTGGTCCATGCCAATCAAAGGTTAAGGACAATGATGTAGTCTTTGAGACGAAGAAATCAGGGTCGGTTCTTTGACCCTGAAGCAACAGAGACACTTAAGTTAATGATACGATAGGTGACGTACAAGGTAAAAAGGTCTCAATTCATATGCAAGAAGAAATAAGACACACTAGGAATTACCACTCTTAAGAGACACCCCAGTTGAGTCTGATTCCAAAAATACTTTTTATCCATATACTATATCTTAATATGCAGTAGTTTTGGTGATTAGAAATAAATGCACATGTCTGTGCTTCTTAGAATGAAGTACAAATCTAAAGATGTACATGTATTAAAGTGAGTACAATACACTACGATATGACACGATACGGTACAGTACGATACGATAGTGTTTCGATTGTATCTGTGAATGAGTCTTAACAAGCAGATTTACGCTATGTTCTCTAAGACAGATGGTAACAATGCTCCCTTCTCTTATGCACACATAACCATTAGATGAAGATAAAGTTGCAGTGTAGCATGTATTACACATAAAAACATCAGCTTCAAAGAATTGTATATGAACTAGATTCGATAAAGGGACAAAGTCCTGGCAAAGGTAAAAGCAGTAAAGTATTAACAGCGACCTAAAATGTGATACGCACATAGACAAAGCCTATTGCGAAGATAACATCATTTTGTGCAATTATTCCATATGTGAAATGGCTAAACTTAAATCAAAAGGAGAAGATATAGTTAGATTTCAGCATGATGTCCATTTTACACGAATATATAATATAGCTGCAATCCGAAACTTAGAACGCTGTACCAGTAACGATCATGTCTAAAGCAGAAATCCCAGTACTTCGCATTCGTCATCATATAAGAGTAGTTGTCCTCCTCAAACTGCCAGAAGCGGTTACTTCCCGTTACAGAGTACACTACCGGACTGCACCCAATCAAATCGCTGTAAGGAGTGTGTGTCCTGCTAACACATACAAAATGCAGTGTGCTTAAATCTAATTTTGCAGTATAAAAAATTAAAGTCATTATATTTAGATATTTGCTTGCGATATCAAATATAAAGGAAACTAACAAATTTTAAAAAATGAAAAGAAAGTGCTTACGTAAGACATTATCAATGAAGGCAAAATCTGGAGTGTTTACTTCTTCAATATAGGTTATAAAGGAATGGTGAATATTTCATTCCAAGGTAGAAGTGTTCATTTGAAATAGCATAAATGATTTCTGTCATAAAAGCTCGAGTCTCGATTCTCGAGATACATTTTTTGTAGTAAAGGAGAGATGAAACGTGCAATTTTGAACACAACGGGCCACATTGACAAAGACTACACTGAGAGGTATTTCAGAAATACAAATAAAACGTCAAGAAATGACAATGCTGGTAAAGGCAATATAAGACATGACAAGGTCTTCCGATGCAAACTAGAATTATCACTGAAGGAGATGAATATGCACCAAACACCGCACTGACACAGTTAATACAATTTATGTAACATTTGATGCTTTAACTATTGGACCATGCACCACTTGGCATGATACTTATCTTCTGTGATGTATCATTAAATTCTGACCAGGGGGTTTGGAGATTAAGAGTGATTAAGATTTTATTATATCGAGGCCCTGTGACCTTTGACCTAGTGACCCGAAACATGGATCATGCACAACAAGGTTCGGTACTTATCACTTATGTGAAGTATTATTAAATTGTGACCAGGGGTTTTGGGGAATTTAGTATCCACAAGATCGCTCTAACAGCCTTGTAAGTGAAGGGCCCTGGCTTCTCGTCCCGGTAAGGTTGCATACTTTTTACCACCCTGTGACATTTGACATCCTAACTGATTGATTTAGTCATGACATATTTTTTGCTAAAAATCTAGCTACATATCGCCTTCATTTACGCCGACCATCTTTTTAAAAGATACATGTAATTCTTGTTATAAATTTTGGCAAGTTTCTGAAAGGGACATCTCAATGCATTTATCATTATTCTAATTATTGCCAGGTTTTAAGGTAGCTAGCAATGGTATAACTTGACCACCACTACTGCCATCATCACCGACAGCGCAATCACAATTACACTTCTTATCATCATTATCTCCATAATCACCATCGTCGCCGTCCTTGTCACAAGTAACCTCTTGTTTCATTGTAAATCGAAAAACAAATGAGCCCAATATTTACTTCGGCATATGAAATTTTCAGACAGAAAGTCGCATCAAGGATAAAAGTGTGCTTCAGCATATCTGACCTTGAAAACGATTTTACCATAACAATTCATTTGAAACATACGGGAGCTAAAAACATAAGAAACTTAGATTTTGCATTAAGAATAATTATATACTGAAGTTTGCGCAAAAACAAAGTTCTCATATCATTTTCTCACGCCCGAAATACAAAAGTGCATGATCGTTTGCGAAATCAGAGTTAAGTAGTGTGATATCAGGGTGTGTGTTCGAGTGTGTGTTAGATGGAAGAACCGCAGCTGTATGCTGTAAAACTCCAAATTTGGTCGTGCTAGATTTGTAATGTACAGTTTTCTTTATCACTTATACATTTTATATCAGTGAACAGTGTCTATACTTAAAATCTTATTGGGACAAAGCGGCAAATGTCAAGAAGTGCAAATTATGCTTTATTTACTGTAGTTGACCTGTATTGGTGGTTATTCTATAAAAAATACTTTATCATCGAAAATCTTTCGGTTTACATACGTCACAATTGTTTTCCAACTGTCAAGAATGCAGAGTAGTGAATCGAGTGTGGAAAACAACCAATCAAATTGTTGTCATAAGTACGTAATACCCAATAACATATAATGACGTCTTGATGAAATCCGGTCTAAAAGAAGTGTGTCGCCCTCTCTAAGAAAAGGCGATACATAGGGATAGCCTTGTCCGTCCGTGTGTCCGTCTTTCCATCCATCACAAAACTTTTACGTGGGCTATTTCTTTGGATTTCTTTTTCAAACTTTCAAATTGTATTGCTAATGACAAAGGGCCGTGATGCCGCCAAATTTTGTACTTGGATTTTGTCACGAAATTATTGGTTATTCTGACAAGGTGTAAGAGGGCGACACAAGTGTTCTGCTGAACATCAACCAAGCGAGAAAAGAATGTACTTACAAACAACCTACACATGCACGTGATTCAGTCATTTAGTGTTTAACCTCATTTGCCCACCAATCAAATCGCTCAGATTTTCAAATAAACGTCTTTCTTTTTTATTAAAACTACCTACTGAAATCACTTAATTCATTAATTAAGAGTTCGCTCTAAATAGAAAGCACTTTAGCTCCGCCCACAATCACGGACCTATATACACATAGGTCCGTGCCACAATACATGTCGGTGGCTATGCAAAAGGTCAAATGAGGTTAAACACTAAGTAAGTTAGAGTTTATTAAGTCAAATTTTAACAATTAAGAAACCCCGGTCGCTCGCTACCGCTCGCTCCCTTTGGGTTTCTTAATTGTTAAAATTTGACTTAATAAACTCTAACTTATACTTAATACCTCTTCTTCTGCAATAAATCAATGAATGTTAGGACACTGGAAAAAAAACTTTTACAGAAAATTATTTCTCTTTATGGTATATTTTAGGGTGAATACATTTTGAAACCTCAATTCATTTCGTTTCAGTTGCTAAACATTCAAAATAAAACCAATGGCGAATATTTAAGCTTCGAAATAAAACCAATGGTAAATTACTAGTTGGAGGATTTATCATTGATAAACATGAGACAGTGGTCATTTTCACTGCTTTCGAGGGTATACTTATAAAAGTGTCTATTACTTATAAATTAGGTGAGTGACCCAACTTTTTATTTTATATTCTTACTTTTCAGGTATTAATCTAACAAAAGACCAAATTTCATCAAATTCTGAATGTTAGAAAACAAAGATAAAACTGTATCGTCCTTAAATGGTATTATAATGTTCCCTTTCAGGATTTATAGATTTATACATATAATGATTTCTGTACCATTTTAATTGGTGAAATGACTTATAAGTATTTCTCATTTCAATAAAGCCTTCAAGGAAAGCTCTCTTTTTGAATTTATATCATGATTTGTATAGGATCTCTCTTCTTAACTGATGATACAGACCCCAGTGATTCGTGTTTTTACTTGATCAAAGAAATGTTAAAATAAAAAGTTGACCTGACGTACACGCCATTTTTTATCACTTTCTTGTCTGTTCTGGTCAATTACATTAATTTAGAGAAACTGTCTATGTCTGTTCTAAGGGATGGACTCCGATGAACCATTTGATCTACAATCCGATGTAATTATCCTAAAACGTAATAGTACATTGTTTCACCATGTTTAATCATTGAAAAGTAATACTTATGTATTTTTAAATGCAACTGGACCGGTGAACAATAAGATGCTTTGTCGAAACAATTCATTTTATCAATGAACATGCTGTAGCTCAAGTGCCCTACACTTTAAGCAAGTATTATCTGATTACGAGATAGAACCTTTAGTACAGTGCTGCAATTAAATTTTCATTATAACCGAGCTACTGGGGAGTGTTCCTAATTGAAAACATAGAGTTTTCCAGTCGGTATATAAAGAAACAGTGAAACTGAGATTTAGTGCATCTTCTTAATACTCTTTCAGAATGAAAATAATCGCCAAGGTTGTATTTTTCGGATTAAATTATGCATTGCTGTTTGGAATTTTGGAAGTTTCGTGTAAACAGTAAGTGTTCATCTTATACTGAAATGCATTTCGTAAAACAAGACCGGTAACAGAATATATTAAATTCATGAATAATGTAAAACTTTCATTATGATGTTGTAAGTTGCCTTATTCAGTATTAAAGTATTTATTTCCATAATGTTTGAATTAACTCTAGCTACCGATTATCAGTCGTTTGCGGCCAGTGTAGATCATAATTAGCTTAATTCTATCATCGGGTATTCTGGTCTTAGGATTTTGGTCTGCACTGTTCGCTATTTAGTGGATACCTTACAAACACCAGTTGGTTATTTTCAGATAGTTGACTGGGTAATTGATAATAATACTGTCTTGACATCTCGTAAACTGTAACAAAACGTAAAACTATGGATTTGTAGCATTTAATTTAAAATACAAAAGTCAGCAAAACTAATTATAATTGAATTTCTTATTCTTTTTGTTTTAAATTTACAGTGGATATTTGTTGACTTTACCTCAGGCGTTACAAATTGGTGCACCAGAGAAATTTTGCCTGCAGCTCTATAACGTTACGACAAATGTAGACCTTTATCTAAATATTTCTTGCTACGGAAGATCGGTTCAGCACCATCCAAAGACCTTTCGGGCAGGTAGGGATTAGTCATAATGTGAGACACTATTTAGTAACTTCAGTAACTAGTATTTAGTAACTTTAGTAACTTGTGTGTGTTGGTAGTGTATGTTTGTGTGTGTACATGATTGTGTGTGTGTGTGTGTGTGTGTGTGTGTGTGCGTGCGTGCGTGCGTGCGTGTGTGTGTGTTGGTGGTGTGCACTTCTGGGTGCTGTGGGGCTCGTTTTGGGGAGGCTGCGTTTTTGGTACGTGGCATTCCCTGTTTGATATTATTATTATTTTTTTTTTCGTCGCAGATTTGTTACAAGGCTGATAAGAAGATTCGAACCTGTACAAAACTGAAAAATCATTTTCCCTACATATGATATAAAATAATGTTATATAGCTTTGTATACTTATTCATGTGTATCAGTTTCCTTATTTGTTTTTACATGATAGGGGATATTCATACACTCCGTTTGAGTCACTGTTTTTTTTATATATGTTTAAACTGGTGCTTTTTTGCGTGATCTTCGTTGGGTTAAAAACAAAAATAATATCAAACAGGGAATGCCACGTACCAAAAACGCAGCCTCCCCAAAACGAGCCCCACAGCACCCAGAAGTGCACACCACCAACACACACGCACACACACACGACACACACACACAATCATGTACACACACACATATACACTACCAACACACACTAGCATACAAAGCAAACACACGAGGACAAAACGAACAATTAAAGGAACACAGTGGGGCACCGCCTTGGAACGGTCAGTGGCAAAAACACCACTGGGGATTTAAAGTCATATTCTAAATGTGTTATTGTTGTTGTTTATGGAAACCTTTAAAAGAAATCCATGTACTTTGAAAGGTACATACTTGGATTTTTGAAAAACTTTAAGCTGATCAAAGTGTTCTAAATGTAAACATCTCGAAATTTCATGATTGTATGAGAAGAGGACGGGTGCGGGAGTAGGGATTCCGTTTGTGTAAACATCTCACAGACCAACGTTCATGCATTTCTAGCTGTTAATTAGACACTTTGAAATTTGTTTTATTTGAAAAGATGAAAAGAAATAGTTGAAATTTGACCTTTCTGACACGTACTGAACCTAATAAAGAATGTAAATGTAACTACTAGTATATAGATTGTGTTTCGCTGTATTTACTTAACTATGCATGTATGAAGTGCAAAAATGCTTTTTGGGTACAATCAAATGAGTAACCACAGAAATGCCGAACTGCTTTGGAATTCTTGTCATATGAGGCGTTCATAAGAAACAGATTTTCTCATTAATTAGTCATAGTTTTAGGCGTATAGATGCAGTTCTTAACAACAAGCTTCAGTGAACTTTCAACCACGAAGTTATTTATGTCTGTAGGAAATACCGTTCGTTCCTGCCTTCATGTTTAAAACCAACATGCCGTTCTAAGCCGCTTATAATTACTACCATTGGATTTTCACGATCCCTTCTCAACACATGTTAAACTCACAGACGCCATCACTGTCAATTGCATGTGTCACGTTATATTTAACCAGGGATCGTATATATAATACCTCTTCTTCTGCAATAAATTATAGTTAATATAATAAATCCTGATTTAACGTTGTTGTGATTTTTATATTAGACTTTTCTATGTCAAATGATAATGAACACAAATACTTAAAGGGACATACCCTATAACTGATGTCAAACTAAATAACCTCCAAAACATAAATAATAGAATCTTTGGAAGTATTATTACTTACCCTAAAAGGTTTTAGCTATGCATTCTCAGTAATTGTCGATAAAATCAACGGTTTAAAATATACTGCAGTACCGTAAACCGTTCAATAATCTATGTACAGTTGTTGTTGTACAATAAATGGGTAGATGCTATTTATTTCAGAAAGCCTCTATATTGATTAATTATGATAAAATGAGGCATGTTTCGCCAAACGTTCTTCTTTGAAATTGTATGTATTTATCATTTTGCGTTCTTTGAACACATAATATGTGTTTCGAGAATATAATCTGCTAGATTTAGGGAGTGCCCCTTTAATTCTGATATAGTCTTCTATAGACAAAGTGTGTAGGACGTACAGCCTTTAACAGATTGAATCAAGTTTCAGACCCATAGCAGTTTACAAACGGTGCACAAATAGACAAAACACAGAAGAAGCAGGAAACACGGGATCAATAAAATTGTTAATGTTGTTAACTTATCATGTTCATGAGCAAAACAATATTTAAAACAGATCATAAATTAGTGGAGTCATTTGTTAATATGTATTCGATACACTTTCTTCATTCGATACACTTTACTCTTCGTTTAGATTGTTTATAGTCCTAAGTGACCAATATAATAATTATGCTTTTGAAATAACAATAATCATGAATTTAATTATTTGGAATATCGTCATACAATGGAAGATTATAAAGTGATAATATCACCTCATATATATTTGTATCTGGCACCATAAGGTCCATAACCTGCGAATATGGTTCGTACAAGTAGGCCGTACACCTCCTGAAATCTTTCGGCTACGTAGTCTGGAATATACCGCTTATCGAAGTTTATCTTGTGGTGAAATTTGAATTGATAAACACATACGGTCACCAAAGCATGCGATAAAATATGTATATTTGCAAAAAGAACTCAAGAAGTCGTGGGACATATATTTTAGTACATTTATATTGTCAATTGACTTTTCATTGAACAAACTTAAAGTCTAGATAACTCTGTATAAGGCTGAGTTTCTTGTAGTGTAGCAGTACTCAGATAGCCGGATATCTCATATCCTCGCGGGGCTAAGGGTGTAAATGCGTTACCTATAAAATTGTACATATTTTAGCAACATTATTTTCACGTTATTAAATACAAAAAATACTTATCTTTCAGTTGGTGCCGTCATAAATTGCATAATTTTTCACCTTGTCATCATTTTGCTACAGTCACCCTCATACTAAGAAATGGAGAAAAAAGTTTCTCGTATTCCTTGGGGTTTATGTTTTAGTCTGGGGCATTGCCACATTGTAGGATCCTAAAGCTTATAAATGCCAAGGTGCATAGCTTGGCATTTTATATTACAAATGACATAAATGTAATAATCATAGACAGCAAAATATAAAACTTGAAACTTTTTATACTGGCATGAGACCAGTTTAATATACCAGTTTCCGCTTATCATAGCTTTGCATGCAGAATGTGAGTAGTATATAGTTTCGAACAACATCATCCAAACAAGCAGCGAACAAAATTTCATTTTCTCAAGATAAGTACTTTCAAAGAAATTCTACATTATTCATCTGTCACTGAAATTGCTTGCAAAATATGGCACAATTCAAGTGTTGTGAAGTGATAAAACAGTGATGTACGAAATGGAGCGGCACGGAACGGATAATAGACAGACACTAATTACGAGCGTCAGAAAAGTAGGGAAATGAATTTACATTTTGGAGAATAAAAGTTTTCATAGATTTAAATAATTTATGATTCCAAAACTGTTCAGGATAAAATTATGTCGGAAACTGGTACTGTACCTTAAGTTATTAACATTAATTAGGCTGTCCTTTCGGGGCCCCAAATTTGGTAAGCATGCGCAAAAGACACTGGTCTTGTTTACATCATTGAAAGGGGAATAAACTGACGTTTGTAAATGTGTAGATGACTTTTATTTACAAGACACATTTAAGAAAAAATATATATAAAACCTCGATTTTTTGTCGGAAACTGGTCTCATACCAGTATGGTATCTCTGTTAATAATAACAAAAAGTTGCCAATGTAAAAAACGACAATATGAGAAATCCCAATATTATGAGAAACGGGTATAACAGGTTTATATTTATTTAGCCAATTCCACCAGGAACTATGCCAACTTAGTGTAGTAGTTAAAGCTCTAAGCTCAAAAATAGATTAATGAATGGATCTATGGTCTGGTTTCTCTGAATTACACCTTATTAAGCAGGGTCTGTATATTACAAACCCTGTCATTAGGTATTCCCAGCCAATGAACTTAAGTGCATATGCTTTATATTATGTCACTGTATTGTGTTGCAAATAGTACCCGTATACCCCAAACCGAGTATCACTGGTATCAAATCACCTAGAGTCTAGTATAGAGCTAGACATCCAGGATGGTAGTTCAAAAACAAATGTCAGAAAGAAAACTATTTCAAAGTTAGATTTATATATTTTTATTGTCAAAACATGAATTTGTAACATCGTCATTGAACATCCACCTCATCAGCACATGTGCAAGAATATTAAAATGTGAGGCTTTGTGATGTACCACTAACTGGCTTTTAAAATGGAGTATACAATAAAAAAAAATGTAAAAGTTAAAAGCATGTCACATTAACTACTACTGTTGATACTCGCTTAGAAGGCAAGGGTTTTGCAGCCAAAATCAGCTTTGTACCTGGAACACCAGGTCTTAAACCAGTGGCATTTTCTAATTCTGTGACAATATAGGTATGTGATATACACCTAAAACCCGTAAACTTTTAAAAATTGGTACAATCTTGTTCGTGGTATACAAATCTCATGAACTCTTAAGTAGTGGCATTTGTTCCGTAGATAATGACATTTAAATATGTAATGTCCATTTTAGCAGAACTCGATATGCCAAAAAATTCATTTTTGACAGTGTTACTAAGATGTTACTATTAAGCTGATCACGTGAAGTTATCTTCATTACTTTTATGATGTAATGACAGGGTTGGAATAAGTTTAGTTTTAGCTCAATTGAAGCTTATTGAGTCACTTTCGAGTCCACTTCCTAAACATCATAACCAGTGCTTATGTTACAGTGAAAAAATACAGCAAAGCCCTGTGACAGAAAACCCCTGACTATATTATATTCTCTGTGATGATGTCATTATGAGTTTTAGTAGATCTGCTTTGTAGCATACCCATCGTCTTAATAGCGATCGAAGTCATTGACCAACTTTTTGTCTCTCAATTCTGGCAAAAACTTGTCAATACGGTATGAGTTGTAATGACAGTGTCAGCTATCGGAAGTAGCTCTGGAAACTTGTAGAACTTTTGAAAATAAGAATTTACACACTTGCAGGCATATTACAAATCACAATTGATGGACAATTTAAGTCTTATCTTAATTAGTACTTAACTGACCTCATTAATAACATACAAATACACTGGGGAAAGTTTTCTATGGATGTTTTTTCCAATTAAACTTGGAGATTTAAGCTTCAGTACAAAGTGGCAAGTCACGAAACACAGATTATTTAACCATAATTTCTGATTACTGAAAATAATGTGTCTGTAGAATTTGTTTTGCTAGCTTAATACAATTAGGGAGTCTTTCAAGTAAAAATGTTTGTCAAGTGTATCTCTGTAAACCTGGCAAGTATGCAAGTCCTGATTTTCAATTTCTGTCATGACATCATTCATTCATTCATCATGTCATTCATTCATTCATTCATTCATTCAGAATCAATCAATCAATCAACTATTCATTCAATCGTTTGGTGTATAAATGTTATTTCTTTTCAGAAGGCCACATTGTAAATAAGTCAAATGTTTTGTACATTTACTAATGTGTTCACCTTCTATAAATAAAGATTTTATTATATTATTATTGTTATTGTTCTAAAAGTGTTCCCAGCTACTATCCATAGCATTACCCTGTTACATACCTTTACAATGTTGTAATGCTTTGGGAGTAAAATATCTGTAGAACTGGACCTGAGTGCCTGTGCTCGCAAACAAGTATGAGTATAAGCTTATTCCATGAAAATTATGTAAAAAATCGGCTGCATAAGGATTCCATACAAGAAATTCATTGGGATAATGGTTAAAGAACTATAGCCCTGATCAATCAGAGAGTACATACTGCTGATCACTTAGTGGTAATTGACAATTACTAATTGTATCATGTTTTTCAGGAGAATCTGGATGTTTCATCTGGAATCTACCACAGTCTCTCACTGAAGGTACATGTGACCTTGACATCAGAGGTGAAAATGGAACGGAAGAATATATGTTTACAGAAAGGAAGGACATTCGGGTTGTGGACACTCATCAGATCACATTTATACAGACAGATAAACCTGTGTACAAACCAAAGGATAAAGGTATGATGTACCGGTAGACTGGCTGTATACATGCGTGAAAATCCTAGCAAAAATATCATTTTAGCTGTTTGTCATGAAAAAGTTTTTATTTTAAAGGTTGTCGTAATTAGGATTGTATTTTGCACAACTTCAATTTGAGTCAGCAGCATGGGTACTTTTTACCCCAAGTAGGGGGTAATTAGGACCAGGGGGGTGGGGGGGGGGTTGGGGGGGGGGGGGGGGGGGTTTGGGGGGTGGGGGGGTCGGTGGTCTGTTGTATTTTCCTTGTCCGAGCAAACTTCAATTTGGAAGTCAACAGCATGGGTACAAAATTAATGATACTAGTATTCCTTGTTTTCCTTAAAAAATGGAAAAAACTAGTTGGACAAACAATGGTGGTCTGAGGGTGCAGTGCACAAGAACCCTTGCAATTACAGAGTTGCCCTGTTGTTGACTGTATTGACAGAAACTTGAAAACTACTGGTTGGAATTCAATACAACTTCATAAAGGTAAGTGAGAGGAAGTGCAGTGCACAAGAACCTACAGATTATTGCCCTTGATACATCCATTTTGAGACTTAAACAAGGAATTTCAGTGTTAAATATAAATCTATGTTCGAACATTTAGAGTTAGCCGTAGTTTTCCTCCGAAGCATAACTTGAACTCTGGTTGGAATTCAATACAAGTGCATACAAGGTTAAGCCATTGAGGTGAGGGGGGGGGCACAAAAAAAAAAAACCCATTTTGACTAATTACAGAGTTATTGCCATTTGATGTCCATAGTCTAGCATAACGTAGTGAATTCAATTTAAACACCATCTCTTCCCGGAGGAAGGCAGTGTACAAGGACTATAACTCATTGTGCCCATTTTCTGCGAACCATAACTTGAAAGAGCGCTACTAGGTGGAATTCAGTACAACCTCATACAATGGTCCAGTATTTGGGAGGTAAGGCCTACCCATCTTGCTCTACAGAGATTCCCTTTGTACTTTTCCTTGTCGCTCTTGAAAACTACAAGTTGGAATTCAATACAACTTATACAATGGTCAAGCCAATGAGAGGAATTCTAAGAACAAATCTCTTTTTGTTGTTTTGCAAGGTTTTTATTTTTTTACGAACTTCTTTAGTTTATAAAGCAATCCTTTTGGGGGTATATCACATTTAGTGTGCTCGAATTTTTTTTTTGGGGTTTTTGCTGTTGACAGAATGTATTATAAGTAAGTAAGACCTGCTTGCATCCATTTTGAGACTGAAAAAGAATTCAGTGTTACATATAAAAGTCGACATTTTTAGCTCACCTGGCACAAAGTGCAAAGGTTAGCTTTGTGACCATTGATGTCCATAGTCGTCAAAAATTTAAACACCTCCTCCTTTAACTATTGTGCCAATTTCAACCAAACTTCATAGGGGGGCCCTTTGGGGGGGCCTTTTCAAGAATTGTACAACATGGTTCGCTCGCTGGGGGGGGGGGGGGGGGGGGTGTGTTGGGGTGCGGGAGGGGCCCCGGGGCCAAAAAAAAAAAAACCTTTAAACAACATCTCCTCCTTAACCACTTGGCCAATTTCAACCAAACTTTCTTGGTATACAAATCTCAAAAACACAGAATTGTTCCTTGGATGGTTCTCTTCCAAAATTTCTCAAACTGTTAACAGCCGGTTTTCACACAGAATATTCTCGGGTGACCTTCTGCTAAAGTTGCTCAAACTGTTAAGCTCTGTTGCACAAAATGACCACCGGAGCTAAAATATTTTTAAAAAGCTTTAAACAGCATCTCCTCCTAAACGGCTTGTCCAGTCTTGAAATAATTTCACACACAATTTTTTCGGATGACCCTTTATTTGAATTTGCTCAAACAGTTCCACCCAACTGAATGAGATGGCCACCAGGGCCATAAATAGAAAATCTTGTAAAGGACATCTTCACCTAAACTGCTGATCTGATTGGGAAATTAGTTTGTAAAAATATTGTTTGGGTGACAACATGGCGGCCAGGGCTTAAAATAGAAATTTTTTAAAATGATTTCTCCATCTGTTTCGATGTTGAAATGAGTTCACACAAATGTTCCTCATGACTGTGACCCTCCTTCAAATTGCTCAAACTGTTCCGCTTCTTTGCACAAGATGGCTGTCAGAGCTGAAAATAGAAAAATCTTTAAATGACAACTCCTAAAGGATGATCTGATTTCAAAATAATTTCACACAAAAGTTCCTGTGGTGACCCTTTGGAGCAGGGGCTCTCAGGTGAGCGATATAGGGCCATCATGGCCCTCTTGTTTACATTATAGACACATGGCAAAATGGATTGCTTTTACATGTATATGGGAAAAATTAGAGTGGGAAGAAAACGCAACGAAAGAATTGCTTTGAATTTGCTCATTTGCACCTATAAAGTGGTGATTAATATCTGTTGTGCGTATGCCGTCAGTTCTGAAAAATGAGGTACAGATGTATCTGTCACATTTTTTTTCACTCAAGTCAGTTTTTTTGTATTGCTTATCCTTGTGTTTGTCAGATGTTGCACTGTGAAAAACTGCTAGAACTGTTGAACTTTTTGCAAACACCATGACCATTTATTGTTACCATATGTATTCTTGTATTCAAGGGGAAAAATGATACAATTAAAGTGGTGCATTTTTCTTATCAGAAAAGAATGGCGATTTCAAAAGAGTTCAATAAAGATTAAAATTTTTTGTCATTGCCTCATTTTGCCTGTACACATACATCTATATACAATGCAGGATTTATTTTTGGTTAATGATTTAATTAAAAACAAAATAATATCAATGCAAAAGAAGTAAGTTTTATCGGCGCTGATTGTTGTTAATTCATGTTATAACTTAAAATGGTCGAATATACTACTATTGCAGGCGTACTTCACTTGTATTAACCACAAGTTTTAATTATTTCAGTAAAATTTAGGATACTGGCTGTTACTGAAGACTTAAAGCCATTAAAAGCGAATGTGAGTATCAAATTTAACGTGCATTTGGGCCAATGCCTCTTGTTTGATCACTTTTCTTGTCTTATTTGATGGCAGCATGTTTGTGTGATTTAGTTTAGCCTGTGCAGTATTAAAACCCTGTTAAAGTAAAACCTGTTTCACAGCTGTTTTCAACATGCATAGTAGAAAGAGAGATAAAACACTTAAGAACTTAGGAAGTGAGGTCATAACCTGAAAATAATCAGTTGATCAAATTTGAGGTTTTTGTGTTTTGTTTGTAAACAGAAAAATAATACACAAGTATTTTTAGCTCACCTGTGCACAAAATATATTATTAAAGCACTAAATATGACAGTCGAAGCAAATTAATTGCTTACGGTATGTCTACAAGGTTTTGAATACTATATGTACAGGTTACTTTGTCACACTACAGTACCAGGGCAATTTTTCCAAGTTTGAGGGAGGCACCTGGAGAAAATTTAGCAAGCCTCATTTTGGGGAGAACTACATGAATTTAATCAAATTTTAATTAGGGAAGACACACTTTACCCTGGCTACAGTAATACTCCGTTAATGCATAGGAGGTAGCTTTGATATATGGTCTTGTAAAACATCAATCAATCAATCATGTGATAAGTTTATTTCTACGTTATGCCAACAATACGTAAGTCAACAGATACGCACGTTCATTTCAGCTATCTGTCAGAAACTAGGTCACCACGTCAAATTCTCTAAATCTTTTATAACTTTGTGAATATCCTACAGGCCACATTTTGTACCCATGCATACCAAAACTTGGTCAGAATGTTTTTGTTAAACTCAAAGCCAAATTTGGAGTTTGGTCACATGGTCTCATAGAACTAGGTCATGAGGTCAGATGAAAAATAAATCTAGTGAACAGTCTAGTAGCTGCTACAATCAAAGTGATGCAGGTTTTTTATGTCATACAGATATATTTATACCCTGTGTTACTGATGCATGTCTTATCTATGTTGTTATTGTTCTCGTTGGCCCTGATGAGCAATACAATACCAGGCCTCTCTCGTATTCAGGGAATGTAATCAAACTATGTAACCATATGTTTATCATGCAGGTCTGATTTGTGTTGCAGATGTTCTCTGTTGACTTAGATGAGCAGCATTTCAAGGTCATTTCAGTCCTCCTGTTGTTTTACAGCTTATTTTCTTCATTGTAACATTTTTTTTAAGCCTGGGTTAGAAAATGTACCGGTACATGTATCTTTAAAGCAATTGGATGTTACCTCGCCAGTGAGATCCTGTAAGCAGTTTAATAGGCTTTTCTGTAGAAGTTTTTTTCCTGCATTCATTCTGAGACATTTACTTGAGATTGTTCAAAGTTGATACTTTAATGTTCAAAACAATGTCACTAAAGTCATATCTATTAGAAGGTTTTAGCATTGTTTTCTTGCCAAGAAATAATCACAAAACATTACCTCTGCTTGGCTTGTATTAACTTTAATCATGCTGGAGTCAAACATTCTGCATTTGGAACAAGTGCTCAAATCCATGCAGTCAGACAATGATCTGTACTGTTTTCCATTCAGTCAGTAAATTTCAGTGAGAACAATCTTGAATAAATAGTTGTACTGTCCAAATAAAACTATGGAAATTTAGGGGGGTAAAGGTTGTAGTGTAACACCCATTTCAACCACATTTTGGTCATTTTAACAGGTGGGCGGTTAACCTAACCATTTTCCCTGGGAAGGACCAGTACTAGACTCCTTTCCACAGTAAGAATCTGCTGAAGTTCCTCACATAAACAGGCAAGGTCGGTAGCAGGGCTCAAACCCAAGACCTTCAGTCTGTGAGAGGTTACAGTGATTTCTAATCAGTGACTCAAACCACTCGACCACGGATGTTTACGCGTGGTAAAGGTTAAAAGTGTTGAGTACATCATCTTAAGATAAACAGCTGTCTGTGTGTATGGCTTCCCTTATGGGAGAGCCTATTCTTTTTTGAAGAGTTTTTCAAGTGGTGACATATTTTGCCCTACTTTATGAATAAAATGTGTTTACCACATAATTCCTGGCATAACACTAATGCTTAAATATTTGTGATTTAAGTGGTAAATTAAGGCACATTTTTTCTCAACCACCAAATAAAAGAATGTGCAGCTGTGTCCAGGAGTTGGATACGGGTCTGCATAACAGTGCTTTGGATAACACTTCAGTAGGAGCAGTAGTGGGCATTCTTATACAGATCTACCGGTATACAAGTATTCCTTTTATATGGTGAAAACTGTAATTGTCTATAAGTCTAACTGATTTAGCCGTTCAGGTAATAAAAGCTGACATTTTTTGTCTTACAGGTAGACAGCATAACTATACATGATCCAAATGATTTCTACATGAGACAATGGTTGGATGTCCATCCTCAAGCAGGTAAATAAATGTGAAATCTATCAAATCTGTACATTGTAACCCCAATTTAGTCTTAAGTTAGGCATTTTGACAAGTTAGGCAGAAGATTAGCCAGCATCCATTCACATCTATTTGTCTGGACTGAATCCATTATGTCTGTTTGAATAAAAATTTTACATTTGAGCCAACCTGTGGGAAAATTATGTGAATATGTTGGTTTTTGCACAAAAATGAGCGATTGTAGTGATAACTGAAAGGATTTGCATCTGAAAAGTAAACATTTTAAGTTGCACACGACATACGTATATTTCAGGCCTGGTCAGTTTGGAGTACCGTTTATATGATGAGCCGGAACTCGGGGAATGGAAGATTGTGGCTGTGGTCAATGGAAGAAAGACAGAAAAGATATTTTCTGTGGAAGAATATGGTTGGTCTCTTCCTTGCTTTGTTGTTGTTGTTTTATCAGCTTCAGTGAGATTTTCAGGAAAAAGGAGAAAGAGAATGTTGAATGTTCACAGCTTAATATTTATGTCATTGAACTGGTATTTGTAGTGCTAGAATACCTGGGGTCATATTCCAGTAGTATCTTAAGTGATTTATTAAGTATTTTAACTTAAGACCTAAATTTTTAAGTGTTATAATTTGCTCAAAAGTGAATGATTGTGTGTAATTTCATCATCATTATAGAAAATGATCATGGAAGATTTAATAAATTTTCAACTTGCTCCTTTTTAAATTATCCTCTTAAGGAAATTGTCAAGTTTAAGGAAAATCTTAAGATTTGACTGAAAATACTACTGGCATATGACCCCTGATTTGTTAATGAAAATAGCAATGATTTTCGATACATATACATAATACAGTGAAACATGTCTTACTTGGCATCCTTCAGGACCACTAGATCATATCTGTTTAGGCAGGTTGTTGGTTGAACTTGGTTTTATATTATCTCTTTCTGTGTTACTGGGACCAAGTATCTGTGGTGTATAAGGTTGTTTTCCTTGACAACTAGAAGCTGGATAAAACAGGTTTTACTATATCTGAATTTATGTTGTTAAGGTGAAGTTTCTCATATATAACATGACTGATATATTTTTCAGTGCTACCTAAATTCCAAGTGTACATGAAGTTACCTAAAGCTCTGACAGTTGAGACAAAAACATTACAGATTGAAGTTTGTGCCAGGTGAATCATTTAGAAAACATGTGTTTTTAAAGACTAAAACATTGAATTTCTAAGTAAAATATAAAAAAAAGTTTCCATGATATTAAGTAAAAGAACACTTTCATAATTTATCCTCAACTTTTAACACACTGAAATGTTTATTAACTCAGAGTTGACCTCTACCAAAATTTTCAAATCATGACCACTGGGTCAAAATTGACCCCATCCAGGGAGTCACTTGATTTTACATAGGCTTATATAGGAAAAAGTTTTAAAATATTCTCCTTTGAAACCACAAGGCCTAGAGCTTAGATATTATGCATGTAGCATTGCCAAGTAGGCCTCAGCCAAGGCTGTTCAAATCATGATGCCCAAGTCAAAATAGACCTGCCTGGGGGTCACTTGATTTTACATAGGCTGATATAGAAAACTTTAAAAATCTTCTCCTCTGACACCACAAGGCCTAGAGTTTAGATTTTTAGCATGTGGCACTGCCTAGTGGACCGCAACCAAGGCTGTTCAAATCATGATCCCAGGAGCCAGATGAGTGATGTGGGGCAATCTTGATTATATACATTGACATGTTAATGAACTTCTGCAGTTTTTCAACATGATGGAGTATGGGTTTTAATTAAAAACAAAGGTGAACAAATTTAATTCACACTTCGATTGTATTTGACAGGTACACATTTGGAAAGCCAGTATTAGGGAGTTTTAATGCCACAGTATGTTTAGAGAACACAGAGGCAAGCTGGTTCTGTGACAATTCCCTGAGACCATGTGCTCACATACAATCAAAGGTAACTTAATTACTTTCCAGTTATGTACATTCAGAAGGTACCACACAACTTACCAATTACATGGAATGAAATGTGACCTAAGAATGTGTCTGCAAGAGACTGCTGTTATATATCTGCAAAAGACTGCAATGTCTGCAAAAGACTGCAATGTCTGCAAAAGACTGCAATGTCTGCAAAAGACTGAAATAAGAAACATAACTACATATTATGCAATTTCTAGAAACATTTGTTAGGATAGGCCATTTACTAGCAATATTTTCAAAGGCATAAAGATTTGAACACGAAAACAGTTGTGTAACAACTAATCCTGTTATAAGTTTGACTTTATGCATAATAATAATTATTATATTCTATTCTTAAAGATATTTAGAAAATAGGTCTGTGCAGTGTGTATTAATGACAGACAAGTAAAAGAATCGTTCACTTTTCCAGATAAATGGTTGCCATAGTTTCACTATAGAGACAAAACTACTGAACATTACAGAAAGACAGTTTTCTTTGTTATGTAAACCAAGACTTACGGTTCATACAAACGTTACAGAAAAAGAGACAGGTAAGTAATATTTGACTGCCTTCTTTACATTTTCAACTCTTTTTCCTGCAAGCAACCAATGATTCTGTCTTTGCTACCAGTCTGACCATGGTCTGCACTGACACTCAGTCAGTACATTTTCAGTAAGCAACCCTTTGGGCAATTACTCAAACCGAAGTCCAAATTGAAAGGTGGATAAGTTCATTTTAGAAATTTAGCAGGATTCTTGATCCAACTTAAACAATTTAACCCTGATGAGGATTTGTGAGAGTGCGTTGGTTGATAATTATACCCCCAAAACGAAGTTTAGGGGGGTATATAGGAGTCACCCGGTGGTTGGTCGGTCGGTCGGTCGGGCGGTCTGTTGCATTTTCCTTGTCCGGAGCATAACTTGAAAACTACTAGTTGGAATTCAATACAACTTCATACAATGGTCAAGCACATTGAGAGGAAGTGCAGTGCACAAGAAACCCATCTTCACTAATTACAGAGTATTGCCCTTTGTTACTTTTCCTTGTCCGGAGCATAACTTGAAAACTACTAGTTGGATTCAGTACAACTTCATACAATGGTCAAGCACTTGAGAGGAAGTGCAGTGCACAAGAACCATAACTCCATCTTGACTAATTACAGAGTTATTGCCCTTTGTTACTTTTCCTTGTCCGGAGCATAACTTGAAAACTACTGGTTGGAATTCAATACAACTTCATACAATGATCAAGCACACTCAGAGGAAGTGCAGTGTACAAGAACTATAACTCCATCTTCACTAATTACAGAGTTATTGCCCTTTGTTACTTTTACTTGTCCGGAGCATAACTTGAAAACTACTAGTTGGAATTCAATACAACCTCATACAATGGTCAAACACATTGAGAGGAAGTGCAGTGCACAAGAACTATAACTCCATCTTGACTAATTACAGAGTTATTGCCCTTTGTTACTTTTCCTTGTCCAGAGCATAACTTGAAAACTACTGGTTGGAATTCAATACAACTTCATACAATGATCAAGCACACTCAGAGGAAGTGCAGTGTACAATAACTATAACTCTATCTTGAGTATTTACTGAGTTATTGCCCTTTGTTACTTTTCCATGTCCGAAGCATAACTTGAAAACTACTAGTTGGAATTCAGTACAACCTCATACAATGGTCAAGTACATTTAGAGGAAGTGCAGTGCTTAGGAACCATAACTCCATCTTGACTCATTACAGAGTTATTACCCTTTGTTACTTTTCCTTGTCCGGAGCATAACTTGAAAACTTCTGGTTGGAATTCAATACAACTTCATACAATGGTCAAGCACAGTGAGAGAGAGTGCAGTGCACAGGAACCATAACTCCATCTTGACTAATTACAGTGTTATTGCCCTTTGTTACTTTTCCCTGTCTGGAGCATTTTTCGAAAAACTACAAGTTGGAATTCAATACAACTTCATACAATGGTCAAGCACAATGAGAGGAACTGCTAAGAACAATATCTCTTTTTAGTTTGTTTGCAAGGTATTATGTTACTACGAACTTCTTCAGTTTATAAAGCAATCCTTTTGGGGGTATTAATCACATTTAGTGATAGCTCTAGTTAAAAAATAAAAACTTCCCATTGTTAATCGTGTTCCACGTAATCCCTCTATATATTAAACAATTTAAGTTGTATGAAAATAGTTTTGGAGAGAAAAAACAGCACAGTTACATCCCTTTAGCACTACACTAGCTGTCTTTTAGACTGAAATGGTATCACCTTATCTAATATTTATAGGGTTGACTGTCGCAGAAAAACAGCAAGGAGCAGGTGTATGGGAAGAGAGAGTCAAACTCAAGTTTGTTGCTGATAAATATTTCAAGCCATTTTTCACATACATAGGAAAGGTAATAAGGATTTCACTTGCTAACATTATAACCTGGTATTGTAACATATTTTAAACACACCAATAGGTAACATATGTTTTGGAAATGTTGTCTATTTTATAATATTACAGAAAACATTTTTTTTTTCGGTCCTCCGGCCTTACCTTGCTGGTGACGGGTACATCAACTGCTAGTGTTCCGTATACTCAGTCTGTACATCCATTATCACTATTGTCTACAATGTATTTTGCACAACTTAAATTATTTTTACTTGTGTCCAATCTATTATGCTCACCAGAGGTGTGAGGTGGTATAAAGTGATAGAAAGATGTAAACAATAACAGCAACATATATGATTCACCTGATAATGAGCTACTGTGATCAACAATTGTCTGTCATCTGTCTGTTTGTCCTTCTTTGTATCTATGTCATTCACCATTGGCTTGTAATACCACATGAGAGGTCGCAGTTATTAGCCTATTTGTAATGAAACTTGGTGAGAATGTTTATCTCAACAAGATGTCGTACATTGGTTTTTTTTACAGTAAAAAACTAGGTCACCAGGTGAAATCATAGAAAAGCCTTTGTAGACGACATGCCTAATTTTTCTACTTGATTTACATGAGACCTGATTAGAAAATAGGTTTTTATAAATAATCTACATCAGGTTTTAATCTAGGTCATTTGGGGTCAAAAATTAGGTCACTGAGAGTAAAGCACAGAAATGCCTGGGAAACACTTAAAAGGCCACATTTTTAATTTTATCTACAGGAGACTAAATAAGCATGTTTTTCTCATGATGATCTCTTTAACTTTGAAACTGATATAAATGTACCAGCATGAGTAAATCATGCAGATTTGAACATGTTTTGAGGATGTTTTGTGTTACGGTAAGTCAGGTGAATGGTATAGGACCATCATAGTCATCTTGTCTACTATTTTAGTTGTATGCATGGAATCCTGATGGTAGCCCAGCTGTTAGAGAGGATGTTACATTCAGTATACCCAAACTAGGCATTATTTCCTCTGTGCTCACAGAT
Organism: Saxidomus purpurata; assembly: GCA_022818135.1. Taxonomy (NCBI): domain Eukaryota; kingdom Metazoa; phylum Mollusca; class Bivalvia; order Venerida; family Veneridae; genus Saxidomus; species Saxidomus purpurata. The sequence continues at coordinate 4,371,400 of JAFMSR010000018.1, read as the reverse complement.
GACACTGGTCATGCTTATTTCAACGTACAGAACTTGACACACTCTACACCTTACTTTGTACTTCATGTAAGTATTTTCAGACTCTGACATTTTTGTTTCTGATGCAAGGAACTCATAATTGGCAGTGGTCTGTAAACAGAGTCTTATTTTCGAGTATGGTTGTATGGTCTGTTAAGGAGGGGGGGGGCGGGTGGAGGAGGATGTTGTTATTTTAGGACAATAACAAATTTGCAGAGACATAAAAATCATTTGTTGTAACATTGATTCTGATTGTTTACGTCATTTAAATATGCAACAGTTTAGTAACGTATTTTCAGTCAGAAAGTCTTTTTAATTATTGCTTTCACACATTGTGAGTCACCACTAACAATATTTCTGACCATTAAAAACCAGTTACCCGGTATACAGTCACAAATATCAAAATCACAAAACAGTTAACCCTATATAATGTGTAGATATATGTGTAGAAAGAATTGTTCCAACTATGAATTCTGCAGATGATCTCTGCAAATATTGTGAAAAGTAGAAGCCCATGAATGTTTAGAACTACATAATTGTACAGTACTGATCTGTTTCCAGTAAATGTAACCTGATATGTATATACTTCAGGCCAAGACCCGTGACAGTGATTACACAGACAAGAAATACTACACCATATTCCCGGCGACAGCCAAGAAACATGTCAAACAATGGTACTCTCCGACGTCTAGCTATGTCATGCTGTCGACAGCACAACAGGGACAGAGACAGTGTGGAGAAACCATCTCTATTGATGTTGTTTACTCACACCTACCTGATGTCAATTTAGAGAGTGTCTCTTTGCAGGTTAGAATACACTCTAAACTTTTTTTATTTTATATATAATTATATCGGTGATCTATCAGTTTATTATTCGGAAAGAAAATGGTGGTTGTGTCAGTATGGCTATCTGTAAGTACCTAACATCTTGTGTGTCCATCTCCTCATACACTAGCCGCAGAATTTGCTTCAAAATTACACAGATGAACAACCTTTACGTGTTGATGGTCTCAAAGGATGAACTTTGGCTGTGCAGCTTTACCTGTATTGTAGCCCCTTGTTATTTTGGCAAAATGGTGAAATCTATGTCCTTTTACACAATTCTAGTGTTCCTTTTTAAGCAGTATAAACAGGAGGCCTACATTCGGTCACATCAGTTGTAGTCATGGATGCACATAGAACTTGTCATGACAAACTTTCTTAAGGCAACCTGTCCTGTTAGTCAGGTCACAACAATTTACTCAGATGATATGGTTCAAGCCTTAAGGTTATGACTGACCAAGTTCAAACCTGTGTTTACTTGAAGCTTAAGTGAGTCACCAAACAATTTGACTAGTAGGCCTTGATAGCTAAGTGGTTAGAGTGTTGGAGGTCCCAGATTCGAATCCAAGCACAAGATGTGTCCTTGGTCAAAGACACTTATGCCACAGATGCCTCAGTCCATCCAACTGTAAATGGGTAGCAGTGATTAAAAACTCGCTGACCCTCTCGAGTGTGATGACATCTAGAATGAGTGTCCAAGAGCGATTCAGTAAGCTTCGGAGCTTTCTTTGTAATTGAACTGAAATAAATTAGTATAAACTAATTTGAAATTTAATTGTTCAGATAAATGTTTTGTTACTATAAATTCATTACTTAGCAGTTAGAATGTCTTCTGTATTTCCAAACACTGCTACAATTAGAGGTTAAAATTTTTATAAGCCATATCAAAGGCAAAAAAAGAAAGATTAAATATAACAGTAATATTAAGAGCTGTTTTCTGGTATATAAAATTTGTATCCCTATATGTTAGATTTGAGGGCAAGGGGAATCTGCTTGGTCAAGCACAATGCTGAAAAATGTTCATGTTAGGTGAGGTAACTCTCATAGAAGTAACTTCTGTTGTTTTTTTAAATCCTGTTTATGTATTTACCAATGTTCTTATTCCTACAGATAATGTCGAAAGGAAACATTATTGACCAGACTGATGTAACAGAAGAGATGTTGAAGAGTTCACCTTACCTTCCGTTCTTGAAAGGTCAGGTGTTCACTCCCAGAGCCTCACGTAGTCCTGACAGTGGAAAGGATGATGATGAGGATAACCGGCTACAGCCAGGTCCCCCTGGTGGGCCCAGCAGGTTTGCAGCAGGGCCACCAGGTCACGAGAGCCTTCCTGCAGGGCCTCCTGGCCAACAGAACCCAGGATCCCCTGGAGCTGCCACAGGAAATGGAAATGTTCCTGTTGCTCCTATAGAATCAATTGGAATCACCAACACAATAGGTACCAGTGTTATCAAGTAACTCCAACTCAAATTAATTTAAACTAAAGGTTGCTAGTTTATTCTGCCAGTATAAATGTGCAAGGTATTGTACCTACAACAAAGTCCCTTTTGTATACACCACAGACATTGTGTAGCCCAGCCAGCTTACTCGAAATTGGGAGGTATTTCAGTAACCAAAGATGGCCAACTTTTTTATCAAATCTACAATAAAATACAGTAAAATCTTTCACTTCATATGGGATATATATTTAGGGAATAGATTGTCTTTTTGAGTGATATACCGAATGATATATCGCTGTCTGGAGTTCAGATGTGTAAAATCTTATCATCAAGGCCTGAGTGATTAATTACAAAGCATCTGACCGACAAATACATGTAGTGGTATATGATCTGGTATCACTCCAAAGTAAAATATATTTCCATTCGAACACATTAATTTGAACAAAAAAGTTTGAGGGAGTACTTTACTGGGCTAACATGAAGTCGCTGCTTTGAACTCGTAGCATTCCATGCATTCCATGGAATTTTGGCTTTTCATTTTTACTCCTCCATTACAATGTTATTCGTCTTATTTTGTTGTTGCTCAGATATTACAGGTGATACCTGAAGTGTAGTAAATTTTACTACGATTTGTTTTAAATCACATGACTTCATTCATAACAATGCCAATCCAAGCGTTTTAATGCATGCCTACTCATAAATGTTGTTTGAAATTATGCGAGAGGGAATTTCAGCAGCCACAAATAGTTGCGGACCTCTAGAGTGATATACTTTGTAAGGTTTATCACACAAATCATACTTTGTGTATATAGGAGAAATTTTCAATAGTGTTACGATTACAACAATTTGGCACAGAATAGTTATAGCATTCTGTTCTGATACATTGTTTTAGCATCTCTGTGGGAAAACTGATGCTGAAACCTTTGCAGTTACTATTGTCAGTCATAATGTGAAGATAGGTTTGTAAGAATTTGTTACTGAATATGAAGCCATTACAACAGGTGCTGAAATGTTACTACAGTTTCATGAAAATTACAGTAGCAGAAAGAGTGTTCAAATGCTTGTTTTTATGTGGTGTGCAAAGTGAGCAATACTTAGGCATACATTGTCTGTCTGTTTGCCCGTTCATTTGTCACATTTTCATGTTGGTCACACTTTAACTTTATTGATCATAACATTTTACCCCTTAAAGGGAGAGACTTCAGACATAGAATACAAATAAAAAGCACTAAGTTGTGCAAAACACAACAAACATAACTCGTGCATCAGTATTTTTTTAATCACTTCCACTTTCTGGTTAATCTGCCTTCATTCTTGGAGCACTTATGTCATTACAGTCTAGCTCTTGTTTTGATGATGGTGTTTGCATTTTCTATATTAAGTTTTAGCAATTTGGCAAAAGAAGACATGTTAACAAGTTTTAACAGTACAATATTGATTTACATGTAGTTTTCTACAGATTTTAACCATCGTAATATTGTTAAAATGGAAATATTTGAAATCATGTAACTGAATTAAGATTTGGCTGACCTTCCTTTATGATACCACGCTTTAAATACATGTACATGTTAATTAACAGACTAAATTTTTAGGCAAAGAGACAAAAATAAGCGGAGATCAAGATAGATATTCTAAGATGGCCCCACCCACTTTACGTCACTTCAGTGTGAGGCAGTATATATCTGGGGATATGGCCCCTAAAATGAGGGTGTTAGTATATATGATCACTGATACAGGAGAGATGGTTGCTGACACATTCGATATTGATGTGGGACATTGCCTTAACAACCAGGTTTTCAAATATTTTATTTTCTTACTGTTAAATGCGATGTGTTGTTAGTACAATGTACATGTATATAGTCAGATATTGTCATTTTGATGGTACCCATATGCTTGAACTTGTCAATTAAGTTATTAACATTCACCCTTGTGACCAGTGCAGATCATGATCAGTGTGCACATCCTCACAGTCTGATCATGATCTGCAGCCTTCACCATTCTGTCAGTTTACATTTTCAGTTAACATCCATGGTACCATCTATGTTGAAAGATGGGCAAGTCCATATTAGAAATTTAGCTGGGTAGTACTTAATAAGTTAGCACCAGTAAATGTTGATACACAAAACTGATTTTGTAGCTGAATAAAAGTGTAGACCATGCTACACATGCATGGAAGTTCTTGTTGTTCATAGTTGGCACTATTCACAAAGGCTAGATATGTCCATAGAGAGATAATGTAAAAAACAAGTGACCTTTAACTTATTTACAGACTACAGTGGTGTTCTGATTTTGAATTTTATTTAACAGATACTATTTGTTGGATTGTTTTTCCTTATGCTGTTCAACTATGAAAATTGAATTAAAAATGTCTTGTTAAGCTAACATTCCAGTTATTTTTGTAGGTCAACATGACATTTAAACAGAAGTCTGTAAGACCAGGTTCTCAGGTAGACTTGACCTTGACAGCAAGCCCTGGTTCCCTTTGCTCTGCTGGTATGGTGGATAAGAGTGTGTACCTCCACGGCGGTCTCAACCTGCTGCAGATGTCGGATATAGTTGATAAGTTGAAGGGATATGATCTTACCTCAGATTTCATCAACCATTGGCAATACTGTGCTGATTTCAGTGTACTGCCTCCAGATATGACAAATCCAGGTAAATCACAAAATCTACTGATCTTTAAGTCATTTGCTAATCCTTCAAATATATGTTCAACTTTTCTTTTTATGTCAAACATGTTTGAATATTCTTATCTATACTCAGGGGAGTATTATGACTTGGTTTCCTTGACAAGATTGTGTTAAATTTGCTTTTAGGCCCAGAGACACTGTCACCTGGTTCCCCTGGGTATGACGATTCTACAGATTTTATTCAAGGACCATTCGGGAGGAAGAAGAGGTCAATAATGCAATACTACAGTAACATGTATGACGCCTTGTTAGCATTTAAGGTAAATTTTCATATCATAGATTATTTTGTTAAGTCAAATTTTGGGGTATTTAAAAGCTGTATGCAGGTTCTGCCAAGGTATTTCCAATTACTTTTTAAAAAAAAATCTTTTAATTTGAACATTATTGCTGGTTCCCCCAACTTTGAATGAGCCAAACTATGTTTGACCTATTTGTAGCTTTAAAATAAATAAATGGGTTGCATGATAATATGCTAAAAGAATCTATGACCATGACCTGTGACCCATGGAGTGACCTTAAAATCTTTAGGGTTCATCGTTCTGTCCTTGAAAGAGAGCAGACAGAATGTTTGGTAGAAGTTGCTAGCTTAGAGCCTACTAGAATGAGGTTTACTGTGTAGATTATCTGTCACATAAGCAAGCTCAAGATACATTTACATAAGTTTTGTGAAGGAAAAAATTAGTTTTAAGTATAGAAGGTGACATAGTTATGGACTTGCTGATCTATATAACATGTACATTTGTGTTCAGATTGCAGGTTTAGAGGTGTTTACTAATCTTGACCTCCAAACGAGGCCCTGCCTTCACAATGGAGATCTCTCAGGGCCACCACAACTACCTGGAGATCCTATAGGGCCTGTTCCAGGGGCTGGCGGAGAACTTGAGGGCCTAGAACCAACAGAAGGTAATGAAGAAACAATTTTGTATTGAAAATTTAGTTCTTCATAATCAGTAGTAGGTAATAATATACATGTAGATTTTTCATTTTATGAGCATTCACAATTTACCAAGAACATTGAAAAAGATAAGCAATAGTCTTGTCTATCTTTTAGTTACAACAATAACATTATTTGCAGATATTATTGATACCGTAATTGATGAAAATGTACAAACTGATTATCAGTAGTGGTTTGCTTAATTAAAATAGTGAGTTTTGACCATTTGACCAACTTCAGTGTAAATAACTCTGGAAGATGGTTTTAACAAGAGCAAATTACTTCTTACATTAAAGAAGTTTAGAGATTTTGAAAAAAAAATTGATAAGAGTAATAGGGGAAGGGGACGGGGCAAGACTCACAAAGTCAGGAAAAAGGTATCTTTCCCCTCATGTTGATTTGCCTCTACGCCCATGGTGAGGGTTAGCAAAATTAAAGACTACCTTGGAGATAGAGTGGTTGATGTGGCTGAAATCTCTAAACCTTTCACTAATAGTGAGTCATGGGTTTGAACCCTGCTACCATCCTGACTCTCTAGGTGTGAAAGTCGGCAGTTCCTCACGGAAGAGTTAAATTACTGAAATACTGTTGAAACTGGAGTTTGAATGCAAGAAAAAGGTAAATTAAAAGTTGTCCTATCAGAAAAAATTCAAGATGTTTGTGAGTGTTGCACTTGCCTAAACAATATGCTTTTAGAGGTGTTTGATGTGTCATGAAGACAGTAATTAGGCCTTCTCAGATATTGGTATTGTTCAAATGATTTCTTGTTTATTTCATATAGAACCCATTGACACCAATGACCCTGTCAATAATTTACGCAAGTACTTTCCGGACACTTGGCTATGGGAGCTATATGAAGTACCGTAAGTTTAATTTTACATTTTGAAAAATTTATTGTTATCCCATGGAGGAGAACACTACAATAGAAATATTTACCAAGAAATATGTCTTAACGGCAGAAATGACCTATTTGTACCAAAAGTATTCATAAGTTTGCTTTTTGAAATCGATAAGTATATGTTAAAAATATACCGGTAGTGAAGTTTTTTTCAATGATACTGCAAAAAAGGCTTTCTGGCAACTCGGTTTTGTGAATAAACAACTTGAATATGAAACAAAGGCACATGTCAACATTGTTTTAGAGTGAATAGAACATGGTTCTATCATTATCTTATCAGTGTATTATTTTTCAATATTCCGTAAATTCAAAGTGATCCTTGGACTTTAATGGTAACATAACACATGATTCATAATTATAAGATTTTGTTTTAATATTTATATTTCATTTCAGGAGTAGCGGATCCATAACCCTAACAGAGTCTATACCAGACACTATAACAGAATGGCTCGGAAACAGCGTGTGTCTCAATGAGAACACGGGGCTCGGAATATCTGATGTATCCCGAATTACTACGTTCCAGCCATTCTTTATCAGTGTGAAGCTTCCGTACTCTGTGATCCTCGGAGAAATTGTCAACATTGATGTGATGCTCTTCAATTATCTAGAGCACTGTACTGCTGTTAGTGTTTCTTGTCTTTTTTTAAGTTATAAAGTTAACTCGTTATGAATAAAAGTAAGAAAAGTGCATCAAACAATTATATATGAAAGAATATATACTTGTTGATCAACTGGTATGCCCAGCACCGACCTTTGGGATAGATTTTATGTAAATCAGATCTGTAAAGTACTTGAAATGGATTCAGTTTGTTAAGTTAGTTGCTAAAAGTATCACAGCCTTGCATGTCAGCATAAAAGTATTAATTTGTATGTTTAGTGCATTTGAATATTTCTGTAGAATGAAAAATACCATATGTTGGTCTACAGTGGTAAAGTTGTATACATCCAGTCCAATTGTACTGCCATTTGCTAGTTCTTTGACAAGACATCCAAAAGCCATGCAGCTGTGGAATGGTACCAATGGTGAAAATTCATTGGTTCTTTCTATCTGAAGTTGTTATATTGATCATTGTCGATGTCTTGTGAGCAGATTATCTTAAGTGCAACCTCTTAGGGGTGAACACCCTTGGGAACACAGAAATGTGTTTGTTGTAGAGAGAGGTTGTTCTGGAGAGGTCAACTTCTTATATAGCTAATGCAACCAGAAAGAAAATGTGTGACTTTTAGGGAGGGTGTTGTTCTTGGGAGGTTGGACTGTTCATTAGAAGAGTTTTATTTATTTGAGTCGATAAATTAGTAGGAAAAGCTTAAACTATTTGTGAAATCTGTAAACTACATATACTGGTATATCTGTGTAATACATGTATATCTGTGTAAATTTCATGTTTTTATAACTAGTTACAAGCTTTTCCAGGTATTCTTACTTCTTCCAACTTTGTAGGTACATCTGACCATATTAGAGAATGGCAAGTTCGAGATGATGAACGAACAGGGTCATATGTGTATATGCAGTAACCAGTCAAGATCTCATACATTCAAAATCAAACCAACACAGCTTGGCAAAATGACCATAACTTTTTCTGTAAGTTAAATTTTAACATCATATTTATACTTTCTTTTCAAATACCATATGTAGATTATACTGATTTACATTATGTGAGCTTCCAAGGGAAATCAAAGCACTGAAAGAACTGATGTTACTTTGGATTGCAGAGTACTATGATGTACAAATGTATTTGGAAAATTAGATTATGGCACACAGAATTAAATCCTTATGAAAAACCTTTGCATAATTCTGGTTAAAGCTGCTCCCTCTCAGATTTGGTAAAAAAATTAAGTTTTTAGAATGTATAGTCATATAAAAAGGTTCCAGTATAAATTCCTGTAAAGTATATCTGTAGATTTGAAATAATTCGTTACCAAACAATAAAACGTTACAAATGCTTTTGAAATTCTAATATAAACTTATAGTGTAGCGGTGTCTTAAAACCAGCATTTTCAATCGATGTTTACAAATTTCTACATAAATTTTTACTTTTGATTTTAGCCTTTAGTTTTACATTTATGAATAAGTATGTCATTTTTAAAAATTTTATTTCTTTTCAACAGCAACTGAGAGCGACCAGCTTTAAAGTAAAAATGTTTATTGCATATGAACTGTCTATGTAACTCTGATTGATATTTGATAACTATTTTAAGTCTTGATGGTTTCAATTTTATGTTTCTAGTTTACATGTATTGAGGATTGATCAATAGATAAAGAAGGGAAAACCACAATTTGACAATCAACCAATGAAAGGTTAAGTTTCAACTATTATTCTGCCAACACAGAAATCATCTGAGAGGTGGATGCAATTTTTCTTCTACAAATGGAATGATAATTTTCAAATTGTATTCACAGGCATTTTTGAGGGAACATCGAGTATCGTGTTACAGTACAGAGGCGCCACCTAACTACAAGTATAAACAGGTTACGGAACTGGTTGTAAAGCAGCTTCTCGTTCGGGTATCCATTGTTTATTTTCTGCATTGTTGTTGTGTTTTCTAAGTTTTTTTATTGGAAATTCAAGAGAAGATCTCTTTTTTTTAAATTTATTGTTTATTATATAGAAACTAAAATTTTTTGCATTAGATTGAATTCTCAGGTCTGCACTAGTAAAACTCGACATGTGTTTGATGGACCTATCTCATCAAACTGGTACGCCTGGGCTGTTGTAGGGAGCTTAACAAAGAGCTTGCACGAAAACAACATACATCACAAGAAATAAAGCAAATTTGCCAGTGCTGTACTAACATTTCAGTCTGGCTAGGGCCAAAACAACTTTAATTTCTTTTAAGAATGAACAGTTGCCAAAAGAAGATATATTTGTTAAACATAATCCGTGTACTGCTAGGTTTTAATGTATATATTACATGTATGAAATTTATTTTTTCAGGCAGAGGGTATGGAAGAGGAAACCACCACATCACAGTTTGTTTGCCCACAAGGTAATCTTATGATTTTTATAAGGGGAGATAATCACAGTTGTTTTTAAAAAAAAGAAAATTATAACACTTGTAAGGGTAATCACAGTTGTTTGCCCATAAAGGGTAATCTTATGAATTTTGTAAGGGGAGATAATCACAGTTTGTTTGCCCACAAGGTAATCTTATGACTTTTGTAAGGGGAGATAATGACATTTTGTTTGCCCACAAGGTAATCTTATGACTTTTGTAAGGGGAGATAATCACATTTTGTTTGCCCACAAGGTAATCTTATGACTTGTAAGGGGAGATAATCACAAATTGTTTGCCCACAAGGTAATCTTATGACTTTTGTAAGGGGAGATAATCAGTTTGTTTGCCCACAAGGTAATCTTATGACTTTTGTAAGGGGAGATAATCACAGTTTGTTTGCCCACAAGGTAATCTTATGACTTGTAAGGGGAGATAATCACAGTTTGTTTGCCCACAAGGTAATCTTATGACTTTTGTAAGGAGAGATAATCACAGTTTTGCATAAGGGGGGGGGGGTTAAGAAAACCAAAGAATTTTGTAAGGGGAAATGCAACATTGTTGCCCACAAGGTAATCTTGCTTTGTAGGGGAAATCACTGTGCCCCAAGGATCTTATGACTTTGTCGGTGGTGTTTTTTTTAGGGGAGATAATCAGTTTGTTTGCCCACAAGGTAATCTTATGACTTGTAAGGGGAGATAATCACAGTTTGTTTGCCCACAAGGTAATCTTATGACTTTTGTAAGGAGAGATAATCACAGTTTGTTTGCCCATTACGTGATCTCGTGAATTTTGTAAGGGGAGATAATCACAGTTTGTTTGCCCACAAGGTAATCTTATGACTTTTGTAAGGGGAGATAATGACATTTTGTTTGCCCACAAGGTAATCTTATGACTTTTGTAAGGGGAGATAATCACATTTTGTTTGCCCACAAGGTAATCTTATGACTTTTGTAAGGAGAGATAATCACAAATTGTTTGCCCACAAGGTAATCTTATGACTTTTGTAAGGGGAGATAATCAGTTTGTTTGCCCACAAGGTAATCTTATGACTTTTGTAAGGAGAGATAATCACAGTTTGTTTGCCCATTACGTGATCTCGTGAATTTTGTAAGGGGAGATAATCACAGTTTGTTTGCCCTCAAGGTAATCTTATGACTTTTGTAAGGGGAGATAATCACAAATTGTTTGCCCACAAGGTAATCTTATGACTTTTGTAAGGGGAGATAATCAGTTTGTTTGCCCACAAGGTAATCTTATGACTTTTGTAAGGGGAGATAATCACAGTTTGTTTGCCCATACGTGATCTGTGAATTTTGTAAGGGGAGATAATCACAGTTTGTTTGCCCAAAGGTAATCTTATGACTTTTTAAGGGGAGATAATCACAAATTGTTTGCCCACAAGGTAATCTTATGACTTTTGTAAGGGGAGATAATCACAATTTGTTTGCCCACAAGGTAATCTTATGACTTTTGTAAGGGGAGATAATCACAGTTTGTTTGCCCACAAAGTAATCTTATGACTTTTGTAAGAAAATACAGTTGCCCACAAGGTAATCTTATGACTTTAAAGGGAGAAGGGAATAATCACGGTGCCCATTCGTGATCTCATGACTTTTGTAAGGGGAGATAATCACAGTTTGTTTGCCCACAAGGTAATCTTGTGACTTTTGTAAGGGATAACACAATTTGTTTGCCCACAAGGTAATCTTATGACTTTTGTAAGGGGAGATAATCAGTTTGTTTGCCCACAAGGTAATCTTATGACTTTTGTAAGGGGAGATAATCACAATTTGTTTGCCCACAAGGTAATCTTATGACTTTTGTAAGGGGAGATAATCACAATTTGTTTGCCCACAAGGTAATCTTATGACTTTTGTAAGGGGAGATAATCACAGTTTGTTTGCCCACAAGGTAATCTTATGACTTTTGTAAGGGGAGATAATCACAATTTGTTTGCCCACAAGGTAATCTTATGACTTTTGTAAGGGGAGATAATCACAGTTTGTTTGCCCATTACGTGATCTCATGACTTTTGTAAGGGGAGATAATCACAGTTTGTTTGCCCACAAGGTAATCTTGTGACTTTTGTAAGGAGAGATAATCACAGTTTGTTTGCCCATTACGTGATCTCATGAATTTTTAAGGGGAGATAATCACAGTTTGTTTGCCCACAAGGTAATCTTATGACTTTTGTAAGGGGAGATAATCACAATTTGTTTGCCCACAAGGTAATCTTATGACTTTTGTAAGGGGAGATAATCACAATTTGTTTGCCAACAAGGTAATCTGATGACTTGTAAGGGGAGATAATCACAGTTAATTCATAAGCTGCAGGCATAATATCTAGAAAAGACCAGTGCAGTTTAAGTTAAAAAAAAATTCTGAAATCTGTTTTTTGCATTTATGCTATGATGTGTGTGAATACAAATTTGTGTATGAAATTTAATGAGAAGTATAAAGTATCAAAGTTACATCAAACATTGTTGATTTGAACTATGACTAAGTTAAACTTAAATATAGACGTGGCAATCTTTCAGTTGAAATAGTACTAAGTATTTTTGTCATGATATTAAGTGAAAATTTACCAAAATCAGTAGATAATGAGTAGATCATGATAAAAATGCACATTTGTTCTGATCATGATCTACACAGGAAGTGAAATTGAGCAACATCTTCCAGTATGATATTGTCTTGTTCAGCAAAAATTTATCTGATTAATAGTTGATGGTGTAATGGAGAAATATCTTGCACGGTAAGAGTTGACTATTTTCAAGGTTTTATTTGCAGATTCTAAAGGAAGCTTTCAAAGAACAATAACTCCAGAGTTACCAGAAGATGTACTTGTACCTGGTTCACTGAGGGGTTTTGTTACTGTTGTTGGTAGGTTTTGAACCCTTATCTTCTTTCACTTTGTACCATACCATAACTTGTTCAAAGAGGTGCTCCATGAAAATTTATGGAATCAAAAGCAAACAATGTTATCATGGTCAGACTGTACAGGTTAATCATGATCTACATTGCTTGAACGGGTAGATTCACTTACTGCCCGAGAAGTAATGCAGTTATGTTGCTCTACTAAGACCACTCTATCTTAAGACCAGACATTTCAGAACCAAATGCTCAATTTCATAGTAAAAAGGTCTCGCTAATAAGACCTAATCATTAAAGTGGAATTATGGTGTATTGGGTTAAAAGCTATTATTTTCTCTACCCTTTTTACACACACCTATTTCAGTTGGATTTTTTCTTGAAAAAAATGTGCATTATTCCACTTTTAGTGACATTGTTTCATAAATTTGTATCCTCAAACAGGGAATATTGTTCTCTGTCATATCTCATTGAATTTTGCCGATTTTAATCTCAGAATGACTTCAGAACTGGAGGCATCTTGATTTTACAACTGAGATAAAATCTTTTGACAGTACATGTAGCTACTGAATTAAAGTGGAATTATGCCATTTTTTTCAAGTAAGATGCGCATAATGTCACTTTAATTGAATTGAATCAAAATCTTTCACATGTCTAACTATGTTCCAGGGGATATTATGGGTCCAGTGTTGAATGGTTTGGACGATTTGATCTTGCTACCAACTGGATGTGGAGAACAAAACATGATCCGTCTGGCACCGAATGTTGCGATTCTTCGTTACCTTACCGTAACTAAGCAACTCACAGATGATATAGAGATCAAAACAATTGACCATCTAAATAAAGGTGAGGTTGTGCTGTAGTGAACAATGGCTGCTTTAGGACTCCAATACCAAGAAAATTTACAATGGGGTTACTCCTATAATATTTTTTATCATCTCCAAAAATGATCCCTTCCACTTACCTTCATGTGATGAGGGCAGTTAGTACCTTGCTCAATACCTTGTATTGTATCACATTCACAATAACTTCTGTAAATTTCAGGGTACCAGCAACAGTTAAAGTTCATGCACAAGGATGGTTCCTATAGTGCGTTTGGTGTTGCAGATAATACTGGTTCAACCTGGCTCAGTGCTTTTGTGTTCAAAACTTTACAGCAGGCAGTTGACTTTATCTACATAGACAGGAAACAAATCCAGATCAAGACCTGGGAGTTCCTTATCAACCAGCAAGGAGTAGATGGTTGCTTTATTGGTAAGATTTCCACATTTTTGTTACTTTTGTGTTCATTACCAGCTTCAACAGTACTTCAGTTACTCACCATTGTTCATCAGACGGACCAGGGACCAGCAAAACTCCCATATTTTGTAAGAGACTTTCTCGCATAGAGTGAGGTTGGTAGTAGAGCTTGAACCCATCACCCTGAGTCGAAGAGATGTTGAGTGATTTCATGTCGGCTATCTTTACCACTCTCCCATAACTCTACCATGGAGGGGGGTTGCATATTACTTTTCTGTTCATATGGTCAGTTGACCTTGAACTTCAATGATCTAGTCATTAATGATGAAAACATAAATTTCACTGCAGTAATGCTGTCTGACAACACTTGTTTGAGAATCAGTGACATAAATATGAAAGCAAGGCATATGTCAACTTCTTTAAAGAGTAAATAGAACATAGTTTTATCATTAGTCTGTCAGTAAATTCTTAATTCTATTTTTAGTACATTTTGCAAATTCAAAGTGGACCTGGGGCTTTAAATAAATAAAATTTCTTTTCAGAAAATGGTAAAATACTCAGTAAATACATGATGGGAGGTGTGATAGGGAGTAGAAGTGACAAGAAAAGGGCCCTCACAGCTTACGTCCTCGTTGCCATGCTAGAATCCTTCAAGATGATGAGAGAAAGAACTCCGGTATTTCCATCTGTTTTACTGTATACTTTGTACATAATATACAATACATGGTCATTCGTGTATATCTTATTTCGTGAATAATGACATGGACTAAGGGGACACAAATTAGCATGTTTCTACAAATACTGTAAACTTTGATATGATTTTACATGTTTTAAATAAATAGTAGATTTGCAGATAGGACATAGCATCTAGAAAAAAAGATCTGATTGTCAGACTGTAGTCTATCTGTGTAGTCTGATCATGGTCTACACTGGTCGCAACGATAGACTTATGTGCTCAATTCATCATTGATTCTTTTTTTAATTTCATATAGCCGTTTGTTGCGCTTGCTGTGAGGTGTATACAGGTGGATAATCTTACTGACACTTACACGCATGCTCTCGTTGCCTATGCAATGACCTTGTACAAACCAAAAAGTAGATTTACAGAAATTCTGCTGAAGAGACTTGTGGAGAAAGCTCAGATTGATGGTAATTTACATCTTAATTTTTTTACATCAATTCACACCAAACAAATTCAGGGGTTGGCTTTTCAGGAATCACTATGTTGCCTCCTTTCTTGTTCTGTAATGTTTTATCACAAACATAATTTAAATTAGTATGTTGTTTTAATAATTTTCTGCACTTTCATGCGATAAATGTATTCATTAAAGTGCATAACTCTGCTGAAGTTCAATTAGAAATTATCTCCCTTTATCAACTGAAGTCATTATATTCAGGAGTCAGTGCACATTGTATGGGATATTACAGTAAACCCCATATATAACAAACTCCTTTGGACCTTTTAGATTTGTTCCTTATATTCAGAGTATGCTATATCCATATAGCATTTTATATGCAATTTTGAAAAAAATATTGGGCCTAGAAAAGCAGTATGTTGCTGTATCGAGAGTCGTTATATAGGGAGTGTACTGTGCTATAAAAGGAAAAAAATTGTGGATTTTATGGGTGAAGTAATCCACATTTTTGCCATTTCTGTAGACTTACAGGTATGGAATCAACATTTTATTTGTTAAAACAAATTTGTATTTCCTCTGAAAACACAGTAAGTTTTATGTCCAAGAATACATGTGCATTCGCCACATGCAAAAAGCGTTATTGTTTTTAAAATGAAATTATATATTCTTATAAAGTGATTGGTCATTGCAGGTGATAAGATGTTTTGGAAGAGAGAGACTATGCCTGACATTCTGTCGGGTCAAGGTCGTGCAGCATCTGCCGAGATAGAGATCACATCTTACGCTCTTCTTGCCTTGCTCACAAAAGACGAGAATGCTGCGATCAGCGACATCATGCCAATAGTACGCTGGCTGAGCAACCAGAGGAATGCTTATGGTGGATTTGCATCTACCCAGGTATGCAATCTTTTTCAGTTAATGCATATCCTACTAAATTTCTAAAATTTACTAGCCCATTGTAGGCCTTTCATAAATTTGTCAGATGGGTACTCTGTGCAGTTATACTGACTGAATATGGATCAATGCAGATCATGATCACACCACATGAACTTACTAGCTTGATATGCATTAGTCAAGTTTATATGAGACTGTTACGCTACTTGCTGTATGTTTTTTCCTTTGTGACGAGTGTAGATCATGATCAGCAGTCAGATAATGGTCCCCTCTGTTCTTGCTTCAGTCAGTATATATGTCCAGTGAGACCACCTTTGACAACTAGTGGTACTGCCCAAATTGAAAAATGGGCAAGCCTATTTCAGATCATTCTCGTCATCCAGAGCATTCATTACATAATTTCATGTTTGTCTGAAAGGTTGGCAAACCACTGATGTATGAGGATGATTTCAGATATTTAGTAGGGATAGGGGTAATGAACTTTAGATTAGTTGTCAAATTCCCATAAACAAGTTAAAGAATTTTTGCACAGTTGAGTTTTAAACAAATAAAAGCAATATATTCATTATCTCTAGCCGTTGACAATAAATGCTCTAACATCATTGGAGGCTGAGGTAATGATGATATATATACCTGAACAAAGGACATAGCACAGTGCAGGTTGCAGCAGGATTTGAACCTTTGTATGCATACACAATACCTTCACCTTTAACTGTCAATAAGATGTGGAAAAAAAATCAGAATTTGCTTTATGTAACAAAAAGAAAAGTAGAGAGAAATACCATGTTTCTTGTTTTTAATACAGGACACAGTTGTTGCTATGCAAGCATTGTCCCTGTTTGCTCAGCGTATCTATGGTAGTGGTTTGAATGTGGATGTGAACATTGTGGATGATCGCAGTCACACTAAGGACATCAGTGTTACACACAAGAACAGTATCATCATGCAGCGGCATGATCTTGTCAGCCCCGAGTCAGCACTTCACATCACAGCCAAAGGAGAGGGATGTGTACTTATGCAGGTTAAATTTTTTCTTACATATTTTGCCCTCTTTGAAGCATTGTCCATCTGAAGACCAAAGGGTTTCAGACCAACAACTTGCTGGCCTAGGATCCTGAAACTTAATAGGGAGGTTGGCACTCTGACAGCTTTTATACGCCTGAAAAAACGTGTTATGGCACTGGTCGTCCGTCTTTTAGCAATTTCTGTCTATAGCTATATCTACCACATTGGTAATGCAATATCAATCAAACTTTGTGGACATGTATATTACTATATAGAGTTGATGCCCCTTGAGTTTCAGTGTAATGGCTTCAGAAACACAGGAGTTATGGCTCTTTGAAAATTGAATTCAATGATCATCAATTATATATTTGTAGTTATGATAGTTTTGTGCCCAACATGCAAATGAAATGTAAATACTTATACAAAACTTATATCTTTTCAGACAACTTATCGTTACAATGTTCAGAATAAGCTGATACCAGAAGATATATTCAGACTTTCTGTGTCGACACCTGTTACAAGAGAAACCATCCAGAATGACTGTCGCCAGAGGTCTGTCAAAGTGTGTGCAAGGTAAGACATTTGGTTGTAACTATCAGATTTTTTAAAGCCACAATAAGCGTCTGAAACAGAAAATTTTCCAAAAAAACACAAGTGCTACTGACGTACATAGTAAACTTTATCTCTGATTACAGATAAGACAAAAAGAAAAATCATATGTATATGGAAAATATGTGTTCAAAACTTGACTCACTTGTTCAGACGAATGTCGCTTGTCAACCATTGTATTAAGTGAGATTAGTTTGATGGTACCACAACACCAATCGGAAGCCAAGACTGAAATAATGTAACCATAATTATGGTTGTTAACTTTACTGCTGGTCAAAATAAGAAATGGCACTTTGCTGTTTGGTTTAACAATTTTGTTAACTTTACTGGCATGTCTAACTAGGCAGAAACAATGTTTACTGGTCAGTATTAATTAAAATCTCTGTATAACTGTGTTAAATTAAATATGTTTTGGACACATATTGTGATTTTAAGTAGAAATGAGGATACAGTAAAAGAATAGTTTAGCATGAGATCTGTCCACAAACTGTTTCAAGTGTAGAACTATTAAAGGTTCTTTTTAGCCACCCTAAACATGAAGGGTTCAGAGTGAATTATTCCAACTACCTATTCTCTGTTCTAACTTATCTTTTGAACACTCTAAAGGCCACAATATCCAATCTTCATAAAAATCTGTAAGAATATTTTCACTGTTGTCCTCTTGGTCAAGTTTTAAACTTGCTAACATGGGGTCAAAAACTAGGTCACCTGAATTAATTAATAGAAAACCACGTGGACCTTCTTCAGGCAACTTTTGTACCTATTATCTTGATAATTAGTGAAAATGATACAAATGTAACTTCTAGATCATTTTTAGAATTGGGTCAAGTTGGGGTCAGAAACTAGGTCGTTTGGTTGAATCAAAGAGTAGGAGATTATGTTGGTACATGTATGTATGAGTTATATAGACAAGGCGACACAAACTATAACTTGGTGTACAAATGTTTCCAGTTACCATGGTGATGATGAGAGGAGCAATATGGCTGTTATAGAGGTCAAACTGATCAGTGGCTGGATTCCTGATGTCAAATCACTGCAATATGTATGTATACTAATCTTAATCTGTTTTTAAATTGATTTTGTGATCTCGCTGGAATTAATGATGCCAGTTTTTACAGCTTTTACCAAATCCAATGTAATCTATAGGTGTAAAATATTTCAATGGTAAAGAAATTTTTCGAAGATGGGCAAGGTTATAAAGTCATTGAGAAATCTAGTAGATAAAGAAAATTCAAACTTATGGTAGAATTTGAAATAAACTGATAATTTATTACAGAGTTGGTTACTGTTACAAGTGCTTGTAAAATGTAGCATTTTGTTATTTTCCAGTTAGTGAATTCTGTAGAGTTAGGTTTGAAGAAGTATGAGATGGACAAACGGTACCCTGATGTTGTTAACTTTTATTTTGATGAGGTAAGCATATAAGGAATAGTTAAAATTGGTGCTTCTTTTTAACTTATTCTACCCCTGCCACATAAGTCAATCACATCCTTTTGTTTCCCACCCCAAATTACAAATTAATATACCTATATGGTGGCTACCCTAACTTGTGTGAAAAGTTAAAAAGAAGGAATGTTTGCTAGAATCAATAAAAATGATATTGATGAGTGATTTTGACCCCCTTATAAGACTACAAAGCTGATTTTTGCTGCAAAAAAATACCCACCTTATAAGTGTGTAACTATGGTAACTTAGTAAGTATTGGCTGCCTTCAGTGAGAGATCTTGTACAGTTTTGGATAGTTTTCTATATTTTGGGTTTTACTGGAGTAAAGACATTCAAAAATACATGGCAGGTTTTTAGGTCTTTAATCAGCCTTACCTGAAAACATTCTGTTTGATATTCACCACATACACCCTTAGTAACAGCATGGCTCTTGATATAATACATGTAGTTATAAAATATAACAGTTTAAAAGAATGAAACCCAGTATATCAACTGAGTATTAAACTTTCATTTTGTATTTTTCAGTTGGATGCTACTAGATTATGTTTTGAATTTGGCATAGTACTAGAAGTAGAGGTGGAAAGCCAGCAACCAGCTGTAGCTAAAGTGTTTGATTACTATGAATCTGGTAAATTTGAAACTAGATAGATGTATCTTGAAATCATTTCACTTTGGTAAAAACTCGACCACATGGGCGGACAATATACTTGATATTTTAATAAAAAGTAACGCCTATAATTGGTGTGGCCATTTTCATGGCAAAACTTCACTTTTTAGTTTATCATATACAAATTTTTATTTGAGTTCCTTCGTTATCTGCAGTAAATTTGATATTTGAATAGATTAACTTTGGATTTGGTTTAGTGTTAGTGTATGTCAATTTATTTAAGCTTTATTTTGAAGAAGAGTTTGAGCTTTTCAAATGGGTCTATAGTATGTGCTTTGGGAAGGAAAAGAGTCACTAATGTCATACAAGTAGATGGGGTTTGTACCCATGACCTTTTGTTTGAGTATTGTACATTGGGAAAAAGTCACGGCTATTTAATTTCTCACTTTTCTTCACACTAGACTGAAGTGGTTATCTCAAAGAAAAGATGAATGCATGAATTTATAATTAAGGACTGTGTATATTATGGTCAGTATGCACCATTTCTGTTTGTTAAAGAAATCTTGTTATTGAGTAATATTGATGTTACTGTATTGCAGAACTAGAGAGTGCCATATTCTACAATATGACACCATGTACAGAGGAGCACATAGAGCATGTAGATGTCAGTATTAACGGAGACCCGGACCTATACATCGAGGACGACAGCAAACTTTCAGTCAATGAACATAATCACATACATTCTGGTATTACAATTATTTTTACATGATTGAAGTATTTTATGGCTGAAATTTGAGCATATTACTTTTACATTTTTATGCCCCCGAAGGGTGGCATATTAAAATCGCACCGTCTGTCCGTCTGACCGTCTGTCCGTCCGTCCGTCCGTCCGTCCGCTGTCCGTCCGTCCGTCCGTGCGTCCCCACTTACAAATGTCGGGGTCGGACGTAACTTTGTCATGCATTGAAGGATTTTAAAATAACTTGGCACACATGTCTAGCACATCAAGGCGGCGTGTCGCGTGCAAGACCCACATCCCTACCTCAAAGGTGAAGGTCACACTTGGAGTATGAAGGTTATGGAATCCTCTATATATGCACACATTCGTGTCCGGACTGTAACTTTGTCAGCATTGAAGGATTTTAAACTAACTAGGCACACATGTCTAGCACATCAAGACGACGTGTCGCATGCAAGACCCACGTCCCTAGCTCAAAGGTCAAGGTCATACTTAGAGTTTGAAGGTAATGGATTCCTCCATATAAGCATATATGCACACATTCGTGTCCGGACTGTAACTTTGTCATGCATTGAAGGATTTTAAAATAACTTGGCACAAATGTCTAGCACATCAAGACGAGGCGTGGGGCGTGCAAGACCCACGTCCCTAGCTCAAAGGTCAAGGTCATACTTAGAGTTTGAAGGTAATGGATTCCTCTATATAAGTATATATGCACACATTCGTGTCCGGACTGTAACTTTGTCATGCCTTGAAGGATTTTAAAATAACTTGGCACAAATGTCTAGCACATCAAGGCGACGTGTCGCGTGCAGACCCACATCCCTACCACAAAGGTCAAGGTCACACTTAGAGTTTATAGGTAATGGAATCCTGTATATATGCATACATTTGTGTCCGGACAATAACTTTATTATGCTTTGAAGGATTTTAAAATAACTGTGCACAAATGTCTAGCACATCAAGCGGATGTGTCGCGTGCAAGACCCAAGTCCCTACCTCAAAGGTCAAGGTCACACTTAGTGTTTAAAGTAATGGAATACTGTATGCATGATTACTCTGTCATGCATGGAAGGATTTTAAAATTACATAGCACATTTATTGAGCACATGGAGAGGACACAGACTGTGAGGCACCTCTTTCGGGGGCATTCGTCACTTGGGAGGGACAGCTCTTGTTTTTTTGTAGAGATCTGATTGTGCAAACTAACACAGTAAGAAAAATCCATTTGAATAAACCCTTCCCCTTGTAATTTCTATATGAGCCTATCTTAAAAGCTATTTTAGAACTTTGTTTCAGTTCATAATATGTTAGGCTATGATATAAACACTTTTAAACTGTCCTAGCTAGTCTATTTCTGCTGCCATGTTAGCTGCATCAGAAATGTGTGTTTTTCAGCAGATGGAGGTAGTGTTGATGTATGACATTAAAGTAGATGACAATTTACGACTTCATTGATGATGATTTTTATGATGACTGTTATAAAAATGATGATTTTTATGATGATTGTAAATCCCAATATATTTGACAGGTACACTTGTTACCATGACAATAGGTTTTCCAATAAATATTGTTTTTACATGTCAGCTCCTGAGAGGAATCAAGGAGGGCACACTGGTCAGGAAGAGAATGTGGCGGGTCCAGCAGCTGGACCTGATTACTTGAAGGAGGATATAGGAGACCCTTTGTCAGGGCCTCAGTGTCCTACATGTGTATCTACAGGCATTGTGAGTGTCCTTGACAACATCTGCCAAAAACAAGGTACATCTTGCTTTATTACTGTATTAATTAAACCTGTGTAACTGCTCACCAGAAATTGGCAGAAATTTTGTCAAAACAGGAATTATTGATATATCTAAATGAAAGGCATTTTCCTTTTCCAGTCAGTATGTGATCCATGTGTATCTGTGATCCAAGTGTGTAAGTGATCTTGGTGTATCTGTGATCCTGGTGTGTCTGTGTTCCAGGTGTATCTGTGATCCTGGCGAATCTGTGTTCCAGGTGTATCTGTGGTTGAGTGTATCTGTGATCCTGTGTTCCAGGTGTATCTGTGATCTAGCGTATCTGATCCTAGTGAATCTGTGTCCCAGGTGTATATGTGATTGAGTGCATCTGTGATACAGATGTGTCTGTGATCCTAGTGAATCTGTGATCAAGGTGTATCTGTGATCCAGAGGATTGGTATTTTGACCTGAAATAAAGTGTCTCCTTGGAACACAATTGATGTGGTGACAGGATTTATATTATAATGAAACTGATTTGTCCTGTTGGGTACAGACTGGAGAGAC
Source organism: Saxidomus purpurata (assembly GCA_022818135.1). Lineage (NCBI taxonomy): Eukaryota > Metazoa > Mollusca > Bivalvia > Venerida > Veneridae > Saxidomus > Saxidomus purpurata. The sequence continues at coordinate 4,348,771 of JAFMSR010000018.1, read as the reverse complement.
TTTTTATTATTTGAATACAGTCTGGCTGAAGTTTCAAATTATTTATGCTGTATAAACATAATTGTTTCTTATAAATTTAGAAGTGAATGTGGTTTTTAAGCATCAATCCTAAATAATAAACCCTGTGTTTTCTCTCCTTTTAGTTTGGATTCTGAAGCCGGATAAAGAACTTGGCTTTGCTCTAAGGGTGATGGCAGCTGATGGAGTTAGTCCAGAGTTGAATATAACACTTCCAGACTTTCTCAATACATGTCTAGAATGTGAAAGTTTCTTTTTGGACTCAGGTAGGTGCAATTGTCTTCTGTAGAGATCTGTTTGGACACAGCTATATGCAGTCTCTTCCGTAATGTTCTTTTTGGACACAGCTATGTGCAGTCTCTTTCGTAATGTTCTTTTTGGACACAGCTATGTGCAGTCTCTTCCGTAGTGTTCTTTTTGGACACAGCTATGTGCAGTCTCTTCCGTAGTGTTCGTTTTGGACACAGCTATGTGCAGTCTCTTTCGTAATGTTCTTTTTGGACACAGCTATGTGCAGTCTTTTTGTGATGTTCTTTTTGGACACAGCAATGTGCAGTCTCTTTCGTAATGTTCTTTTTGGACACAGCTATGTGCAGTCAGTTTCGTCATGTTCTTTTTGGACACAGCTATGTGCAGTCTCTTTTGTAATGTTCTTTTTGGACACAGCTATGTGCAGTCTCTTCCGTTCTTTTTTAACACAGCTAGGTGCAGTTTCAAATAACCTCTAACTGTGTGTTTTGTTAATATATTTGTAGGAGAAAGTAGCATGGTATTCTTGCAGCCATATGACTGGACAAACCTTGGAATTAACTTTGCTCAGAGAAGTACCATCTTTATACCTTGGTCTGAATCTCTTCAGACATCAGTACAGCAGGTCTTAGAGGCCTGTGTCTACAATTGAACAGGGTTCCAGCTTCACAGATGTAATGAGGGGTGGTTTTATAAAGCTTTCAAGTTCATTAAATCTGGATTTAGGACATCAGAGAGTTGAATCTGGATTCAGGATCTCAAATAGTGAAATTTAAGCATTGAATCTGGATTCAGGATATAAAATAGTGAAATTCAAGCATTTATTGTAGATTCTGGACTTCAATTCGGGAAATTTAAGCATTGAATCTTGATTCAGGACATAATATACTGAAAATTAAGCATTGAATCTGGATTCAGGACATAATATACTGAAATTTAAGCATTGAATCTGGATTCAGGGCATAATATACTGAAAATTAAGCATTGAGTTTTAGATATTGTGTAAAGTTACTGTTTATACATCAGCATCAGTTGTATCTAAAATTTTCTTCCCAGATAACTCCATCAGTCTGTTGTTCTCAAAACTGAAAGTAGGCAAATATCTAGAGATAATGAAATTTTGAGATTATTCAATTTCTTATACTCAATATAAAAAGACAACTCTTGAAATAGAAACATTTCAATTCTTACACAATAGTCTCCCTTAGTATTGATATTTCACTTGGCATTTCTTCGATAACCTTTATTTCACTAACAATCCTACTAACATTTCCACGAAATATTGTATACATGCACATAGAAAAGCTTGTGTAAATTTTAGCCAAAAATAGGACCAGAAGGTCTAGATTTAAATGACCTTGATTTATCAGAAATGTAGTTTTTCACTGTTTACACTCTAGGGCTCTCATTTTTTTCCACTTATCCTAACAATATTTAGTAGAGTATGTTTTACCATAAAACACTGGTCAGATGGTACATGTATTATGGACAAGAAAAAACATGTTTGTCTAGCGTTGCATGCCTTTAACATAGTGAAAATAGATCCACTTCAACATGTGTCCACTCCTAAATTCTATGTTTCTTCACCAATTTTGCTTGATGTGATATTGATCAAGTTAGAGCATTGATAAGTTTACGCTATTTCGTACAGTTTCAATTTACAATAAGCCAAAAATTATGTGTACTTCTGGTCTCCCAGCCTACATTAACTATTTACTGCCAACCTCATTCTGTATAAGAAAATAATAAAAACAATTTCAAGTGCAAATGAAGCAAAATAAAATGTTAAAAAATGACTGCCAACCGACCTTCCTTAATTTGTTTAGCAAGGAAACCAGACATGCACAATTTTTTTATTGCTAAAAGTAGCCTAAAGTAGCCTTGTTACTTCCTCTACAGCAAATAAAGATATTTGGATATGTGGATATTTGAATGTAGTCGACTGAAGTTTGATCTGCTTGACCTTGTCATTCAATGCAATAGTTCTCAGATGAGAGATATACGTCTTCATTTTGTATGAACCTGTTTAATTAACAGCAGAATTGAAATTAGATTCCTGTAATGTATCGATATTTCATTGTTTACAGTAAAATATTTAGTGCATACTCTCATATAATACCTGTATATGTATATAATACATTTGTGTAATATTTTTTCTGGAGCACATTTTTATGAATTAATGTTTGTATCTTTACAAGAAGTATTTCTCGTGCCATACATTTTTATATAGTATGTTGTTTTATACTTGTTCTTTCATAGAATATAACATCAAAACGATGGCAGTATACTCAAATAAAGTATTTCTAGGAAAGTTTGCTGTTGTTTTTAAATCTCGTCTTTCATTACATGGCTTTCTTTTTTATCCAACGCCACATAGCTGGATTAGGTATGGTCTCGGACCATCCTTCTGTCTGTCAATAACATTCAATGTTTGCTCCATATCTCCTTAACTCGTTAATGGATTTGGATGAAATTCAGGTCAGATGTTCACATCATTCAGTCAATGTGCAGAACCCATGAGCAGGTCATGGGTTAAAGTCACAATTTAAGGTCAAACTTTTGAGTAACATTTCTGTTTGCTTCACTTTAAGGAGTTTGATGCAATTCAGGTCAAATGTTCACCTCCTATTCAAGACGATGTACAGAACCCATTAGCTGGTCAAGATGGCTCAAGGTCAAGGTTAACTTAAGGTCAAATGTTTCTTGAAATTTGTTTTCACTCTATATTTCATTAAACCCTTCAAAAATTTTGATGAACCTCAGGTCAAAGGTTCGCCATTTCAAGACGAGCAGAACCCATGACCTGGCTATGTTGGGTCAAGGTCACAACTTGAGGTTAAAGGTCTTGAGTCTTGAATTTCCTTTCCTCTCCATATCTCCTTAACCCTTTGAAGGATTTTGATGAAACTGTGGTCAAATGTTTTCCTTATCAAGTAATGTGCAGAACCATTCACTCCAGGATCCAGTCACACTGGCTCAAAGCCAAGGACACAAAGGTCAGAGGTTTGAGTCTTGAATTTGTGTCCACTCGGTATCCCCTAAACCGCATGATGGATTTGAATGAATCTCTGGACAAATGGTAACCTCATTGAGACGATGCGCTGTACACTTCTGAGAGAAAACTACACTTAGTAACATTAATGACTTCAATGTTCCTATTTGCCAAAGGAATACAGCTGTCTTAGACTGTCTTGTTCAAATACAATGGCTCAGTGTTTTGTGAACAAAAAAGTAATGGTATGGGACAAATTCAAACTGGCAGCTGAACTTAGCAACACCAGTAAGATTTCGAGGGTGTTGCAGGAGTGTATACATACCGAAAGCTGATGAAATACTTCTGACAAAGAGCATGCAAAAATGTGAAGGCTACAAACTGCTAATTTCCAAATACCCACAACAAACTATCAGTTAATATATCTTAGTGTATATTTCAAACATGATGGATTTAAGGCACTTTAAGAAAGCTTTTCAGATTTTAAGGTCTTTAGGGCAAACATGACTGAAAGCTCTCAAAACATTTTTAGCTCACCTGGTACAAAATGCCATGGTGAGCACTCGTTGTCCAGTGTATGCCATACATTCGTTCACCACTTCCTTTAGATCTCTGAAACCTCTAAGCCAGTGTTGATGAAACTTGGGAGGGATAATCCTTGCATGAAGCTCTACTAAAGTTGTTCAATAAATTCCATTTCATGCAGAATTCCAGTTGCTATGGCAACAAACAGGAAAACCTTCTCCAAAACTGCAAGGCCTAGAACTTGGATATTTTGAGTCCCACACTATCTAGAGGATCTCTTTCAAGATTGTTCATACGTTTTACATAGAAAATATATATTAAAACTTAAAAGATGTTTTTGTTAGAAACTGCTAGGTCTGGAGATTAGATATTTGGTGTTACAGCATTGTTTGGTGGATCTCTATCAAGACTTTGAGTTATGCCCCTGGGGTTGAAATTGACCCTGCCGAGGGTTCATAATGTTTTACAGAGAAATACATGTATAATTATAGTAAACTTTAAAAAATATTGTCAGAATCTATAAGATCTAAAGCTTAGATATGTGGTGTGAAGCATTTTTGACAGTGTTCTATCAAGTTTGTAACTGTTTAAAGCATGCACCTGGGATCAAAATTGGCCCTACCAAATTGGTTAATTGTTTCTGGCTCTACTGGACACAGTCCAGCACAGTTTATGCTATGGCGATTTGTCTTTACAGGCCAAATAATTGGGTGTTAAGTGGCTACGGCAACAATAGGTGACAGTAAATCTTCTTTGATGTCATTCATTCCGTTTTGTTTATGTAGCTATATTTTGGCTTGTGTTGCTAAAAAGAAGAATTGAGAGAACAAAACTGCCAATTGTTTGTTCGTCCATCCGTCTATCGGTTAACTTTTCTTTGATAACACTACAGTACAGGTCACAATTTTCATTTGGATTTAGGAAACTGTCCAGTTATGTGGAAGAATATGTCTTACACACATGGTGACTACGGTTCCAAAGTGTCAGTCTACTCCCTCGAAAACTAAAGAGGCAGTTTGTCCAATTATCACATTTGCAAAAATCAAGGAAAGTCACTCTTACAGGCTTAATATTAAGACATCTAGAGTTGCTCATCTTTTCTCCTATTGCACAATTTGCAAAAATCAGGGGTGACAATTTTAAGACAACCAGAGTTATTTCCCTTTTTACTGACATCACCAATTGAAAAAATCATAGGGAAATTTGAGGTTAGTCTTACCGTCTTACCGACTTAATTCTAAGACAGTCAGAGTAACGCCCATTTGAACCAATGGCGCCATTTGCAAAAATCATAGGAGATCACACATCGATTTAATATCAACACATCTATAGAGTTATTTCCCTTTTTCTTGGATGACGCCATTTGCAAAATCAACGAGGTCACTCTTACCGACTTAATTTTAAGAAGTATGCTTTAAATTGAAGAACTTACTGTTGAAAGAAATTATTAAAATCGTAGTTTTAATTGTGAAGATATTGGTGATTGAATTTTCCATAATGCAGGAGGAACAAGGAGGTGGCCATTTTGAATTTTGTGATGGCTTTGTGTTGTAATAAATATTCATGCAGGTAATACTGCTAACTGAAAAACAGCAGCTTCAACACTATTAAAACGTTGTTACAGTAACGTACATGACACTTATTCAATGTTATCAATTTCAGAAATAAAACAACCATGAACAATAAGTAAATGTGGTTGAAAATAAAGTTTTGAAAAAGGGGTGCATCTTATAGTGCGTCTTATTTCCTTCTATTTGCATATTAACTAAATCTTAGATTTATCATACCTCTGCTTATTTCTATCCTATCAAAATACTTCTTTCAACAATGTGTTTGTATTAACAAGCTCTTCAATTTAATGCTCAGCTATATACTAAGTCGCGTTGCGCTTTAAGACTCCCAAAGTTACCCCTCTTAACTCGAATAACGCCATAGGCAAAAATCAGGGAACGCCACTCTTACGGCCTTATTTTCCAGACATCTACAGTTACGCCCTTTGTCCGATGATGTCATTTGCAAAAAATCAGGTAAGGTCATTCTACCCGACTTCCTTGTAAGACACCCAGAGTTACCTTTCTTGGTCCATTTGCGCTTTTTGCAAACGTCAGGGGAGGTGGGTCTTCTAGATTTGTTGTTCAGACAACCAGAGTTATTTAATTTTTCTCCAATGACATCATTTGCAAAAATCATGGAAAGTACCGACTTAATTTTTAGACAGCACCCTGATGACCTAATTTTCAAAAATCAAGGTCACTCTAACCAGGCTGCTCTAACCGACTAATTTTAAACATTTAGAGTTATTTCCCTTTTCTCCGATGACGTCATTTGCAAAAAAATAGTGGAGGTCACTCTTACACTGTCACGTAACCGAAACGGTGTAGTCAGGCAAAAGCACCATACCGACTGCGAGCTCCTATGCTCAGTACATGTACAATGTACATCAATTATGTCAGCATGAGGTACAGTGGGATGTTCAGTGACAGAATGTGCATCAATGACAGAATGTAATAAAACTAAGCATGCTTATTAATTTAAGTTAATAGCTTTGAAATTGACCGTTTCTTAGGATTAAAAAAATGCCGTATTTACGATTTATTTAGAAATCTGTCCTCTTCTTAAGTGTCAACATTCGGTTGATATAGGTCACACATGCGAACTTAATAAGATTTTTTAGCTTGATGAAATTGCATGAACTAATGTTCTATTGCGTATAAAACAGTTTGCGTATTTTGTACGTATTTAAAGTCCCAGGACCACAATTACAAATAGCTCTTATTTTACCAATAAAGATGTCTTACCGGCGGAAATGGCATTTATTTGTACCAAAAACATTCCTTACTTAACTTTTTAAATCGGTGTACATGTTCGAAATATAGCTGCAATCTTTTTTCAATGATATCGCAAAAAATAAGAAAGGCTTTCTAGCAACTTTTTTTTCGTGACGATTTGAATACAAAACAAATTATATCTTAGAGTGAATAGAACATGGTTCTATCATTATCCTATCACTATAATTATCTATTTTACAATATCAGTAAACTCAAAGAGATCCTGGGACTTTAATGTCTGAATAACTTCCTGAAAATAGATAATTTTAGACGTCAGTATTTCTAGTTTACAAAGTGATTTAAAAAGTGATTCTAAACAGGTACAACTAGAATGATGAATTCCCAGACAAGGCAAGACATTTGTTGCATATTATCTGGACAATAGTTTCTTCAAACTAAACTATAGCTCTTTAGTACGTACTACATTTTGAGCGCTGTATTAGTGCAAGTTCATTTACAAATTTGCAATATGAAACACAATTAAGATTGCGAGACTTGTAAATCAGTTTTGATTTCATTGACATTGACCTCCATCTCTATTTCACATTTTAATGTCTTGGATTTGAGCAGTTAGATCTCAATTAAAATTGAGCATTTCAGATCCTACTTAGCAGTTGAACAGAATTTCACAGAATAAATAAGAGATCACTTACACGTCTTGGAGAGAAAATTATGATATTTCATGCACTTGGAGTTGAACATTTCAGTATTGTACACATGACAACACAACCGTCCAACCGGTACGTTTAGTGCTTTGATTAATATTAGGTATTTGTCAATACTTTTCGATAGCTTACTGAAATGTGTTTATTGTTGAAAGTTTCAAGTCTTGAAAGAAGCGACCGGTGACCAAATTAAAGCAATTAGGTCATGACTATGACCTGAACGAATCAGGGTAAATACTCTATCAAAAAAACTAAACTTATCTATCCAGCATGAGTTCAACATAATCGTTAATATACTAAAATTTCTTCAACAGTAAGTATGTATGTACATTTGTATATATTTTAGAGTTTTTATCGTAGGTACCGGATAATCCATATGACCAACGCCCCCAGAAGAGTTTAGTTATTTTAGGTTTCGGGGGATACGTGTCCCGTTCAAGAAACATCCCTGGTTCTTTAACATGCACGGTGTATACACGGGACCTCGAGTTTTAGTTTTAGGTCTCATCCGAAAGACCATTAGTTATGTTACTGGAGGAGCGGGGGATCGAAAATGCGATCACTGAATTACAAGTCCAACGCGTTACCACTGGACCACAGATCCGCTCCTTCAATAATAACAATAGTTTCAAACGATTAAGTGTGTGTAGTGCCGTCTACGTTTTATGCACGAACAGCTTTCACAGTAATGATCGGACCCAGTGAGTGTGGATGTCAGTGATGTATACTCAGGTATCTGCGTTCGCTCCATTTTCAAGAGGCCAGGGCTCGATCCTGGCTACAGCCACACAAGGCATGACCTTAGGCAAGACAACTTAAACCAAACGTGGCTCATTCCAGTGTTAACGTGATAACAACCTTCATCTCATTAGAGATTAGTTCCATCATAGGTGGTGCTGTAAACTGAAAGTGCTTTATACATGGTCGAACTGAGTGAAATTACTGTACTAATATAATTACATGTAGGTGAACATTGAACAAGACATGTGTAGGCAACGGAACATGTAAAAAAATCTCCGGAATCTACGGAAGCCTCTTCGAAATTATGGCGGCGGAAATATTTACAGTCGTACTACCTTCAGGCAGCTAACGTTATTCAATTTATGACACACTATTGTATACTTTGAAAAAAAGGTGTGATACGTATGCAAAACGTTTAACTACGATAGAAAAACTATGAAAATGACCTCTTCAATACTCTGGTATGATTTTAAAATTGAATCTGTCAATTTCATTAATTGTCTTCAAATACGAAAAGCGTTCTAACCTCAATCTGTTGATTTGCCGACTCATACTTTGCAGCTGAAATATCAAAAGAGATATATTATATGTATATAGCTCTATATACAAAACTATCGCGGTATATATCGCACCTGTTTCAGTAACCTGATAGCAAATCTCTATTTGGGATACATATCTAGTTACAATTTGAATTGTTTCCCATTTTCGATTGAAATCGGGAATCCAATTGTGATGCGTGTATAAGGTCGCACGGTCGCACGCGTTTCCACAGAACTACCCCGAAGTATTTAGAATAATAAAAAAAATGCCCTGTGTCAGGGGACGCCACTTTTATTTACTTATTTTAAGACCACAACATACACCTACCCTGTTTCAGGGGACATCACTTTCATTGACTTAATTGAAGATGTCAAGATTTACTTCCCCTGTTTCAGGGGACATCACTTTCAGTAACTTATTTCAAGACCTCCGCATTTACCTCCCCTGTTTCAGGGGACATTAATCTCACTGACTTATTTTAAGACCTCCGCAATTACCTCCCCCGTTGCAGGGGACATCACTTTCAGTGACATATTTAAATACCTCCGTATTTACCTCCCCTGGTTCAGGGGACATCACTTTAACTGACTTAAATTATGAAGTCAAGATTCATTTCCGCTGTTTCAGGGGACATCACTCTCACTGACTTATTTTAAGACCTCCACATTTACCTCCCCTGTGTCAGGGGACAACAATCTCACTAACTTATTTTAAGACCTCCACATTTACCTCCCCTGTTGCAGGGGACATCACTCTCAGTATTTTATTATCTCATTATTTTAAGACCAAAGCATTTACCACCCTTGTTTCAGGGGACATCACTTTAATTGACTTATTTCAGATGAAAAGATTTACTTCCCCTGGTTCAGGGGACATCACTTAAACTAACTTAATTTAATACATTTGCATTAACCTCCCCTGTTTCAGGGGACATCACTCTCACTGACTTATTTTATGACCTCCGTATTTATCTCCCCTGTTTCAGGGGACATCACTATCACTGACTTATTCAAGATCGCTGCATTTACCAACCCTGTTTGAGGGGACATCAATCTCACTGACTTATTTTTTTAACCTCCGCATTTACCTCCCCTGTTTCAGGGGACATTAATCTCACTGACTTACTTTAAGACCTCCGCATTTACCTCCCATGTTGCAGTGGACATCACTCTCACTGACTTATTTTAAGACCACAACATTAACCTCCCTTGTTTCAGGGGACATCACTTTAACTGGCTTCATTTAAGACCACAACATTTACTTCCCCTGGTTCAGGGGACATCACTTTTACTGACTTATTAAAGATGACAAGATTTACTTCCCCTGGTTCAGGGGACATCACTCTCACTAACTTATCATAAGACCTCCGCATTTATCTCCTCTGTTTCGGGGATCATCAATCTCACTGACTTATTTTAAGACATCCGCATTTACCTCCCCTGTTTCAGGGAACATCAATCTCACTGACTTATTTTAAGATATCAAGATTTACGTCCCCTGATTCACGGGACATGACTTTAACTAATTATATTTTGTATATTTGCATTTACCTCCCCTGTTTCAGGGGACATCACTTTCACTGACTTATTTTATGACCTCCGTTTTGATCTCCCCTGTTTCAGGGGACATCACTATCACTGAGTTATTTAAGATTTCTGCATTTACCACCCATGTTTCAGGGGACATAAATCTCACTAACTTATCTAAGACCTCCGCATTTACCTCCCATGTTGCAGGGGACATCACTCTCAGTATTTTATTATCTCATTATTTTAAGACCAAGCATTTACCACCCTTGTTTAAGGGGACATCACTTAAACTGACTTCATTTAAGACCACAACATTTACTTCCCCTGTTTCAGGGGACATCACTATAATTGACTTATTTCAGATGAAAAGATTTACTTCCCCTGGTTCAGGGGACATCACTATCACTAACTTATCATAAGACCTCAACATGTCTAATCTCCCCGTTTCAGGGAAATCATGGGGGGGGGGATCTAACGTGACTTATTTGCTAAGACCTGCGTCATTTACCTACCCTGTTTCAGGGACAACATCAATCTGACTGAGTTATTTTAGACCTCCGCATTTACCTCCCCTGTTGCATGGGACATCACTTTAACTAACTTATTTTAAAACCCCAACATTTACCTCCCCTGGTTCAAGGGACATCACTTTAACTGATCTAATGTAAGACGTCAAGATTTACTTCCGCTGTTTCAGGGAACATCACTCTCACTGGCTTGTTTAAGACCTCAGCATTTATCTCCCCTGTTTCAGGGGACATCAATGTCACTAACTTATTTCAAGACCACCGCATTTACCTCCCCTGTTGCAGGGTACATCACTCTAACTGACTTAATTTATAAACACAACAATAATTACATTTATTGGGAGATAACAACATATTATGCCTTGATAGATCTGAATTAAATACGTCGCGACATGTTTTTCAAGAAAAGTCAAACTTAAGTCACTTGACTGTCATTAAAAATATATTACTAAACTGCATTGACCTTTATTAAAAAGACCCGATTTCTGGGAGAAAGTCCAAGTATTCTACACTTAAATTATTAATCCATTGAAGAAAGACTACCGTTGTAACTCACGAAAGACTGAAAACGAAAAAGATTTTAATTGTCTATTCCCATTCTATATATGTCCATGGATAAATAAAGAAATTTGTAGATATCGTATTACAAATCAAATAAAATGACCAAAAAAAAAGACCGAATAACAAATACTGCCTACCGAAAACAACTTGTTTTTCTAAAGATAATATTATATCACTAGTACTGATTGATTATTCACTATTTACAAATTCCTTCATTTATTCAGGAATACTCTATAAGACCGTTCTGATTTATTTAAAACTTAAATTATAAATTATACATTCTTTGTAAGAAAAAAAAGTTGTTTTCGGTCTGCTTAAACTGTTTTTCGGTCCCCTTTCTGCCTTTTTTTCTGTCTTTTTTGGTTGTTTTCGTCCTGCATATTCAACTAAAAGGTGCCTTTCAGCGTTAATTTCTCATTTTAAAAAATTTATATACATAATTCTACTCGTCATTTCATTGGCGGCTGAAGAGTTCAATATTTCCGGTCAAAAGCGAGCGTAATACGGCTGTGCCGAAATTTTTTTTACACGTTTTCTTTTTATGACTGGGCTTTTTACGCACCCATAGTCTGAAAGACCCTTTCGCTGCATATTTTATATTATTTACGGATCGTTTCTTATTACTAACCATATTTGCCTGTTTTGACAGGTACATTAATAATTTCTTAATTCTAGAAGTGCATATATTTATATATTTTATACAGATATTTTGGTCAATGGGGTTACAATGTACTTTAATTTTAATTGTCTGCTTCTAATTATTTCGATATCATTTTGTTCACACGGGACATTTTGTACATTTAACAAGCGTTCTGTGTCTGCGCTCGTGAACCTATCTCCGCCTTGGCATTCCACTAGTAGTCTCAAACTGTACCCTTTTGGTTCCATTACGCCGAGAATAAAGAAAGCGCATATTTTCACCATATCGAAAAAATAACAAAATTCGTTACATTGAAATGATCGGTAAAAGTGATTAGTTGACAGATAATGGATGACGTCCAATTTAGGAATTAGTCCTCATTTTAACAATAAATACATTAGCGCCGATAAGATATTCTATTGTGGTGAATTAGTAATTCTCCGTTTTCAGGTTTAGTATTAAAAGCGCGAGTTGGGGGCTTGGAAAAATATTTACGCAGGGAATTTAAGTAACACTTTGTTTACATAACTGGTTACTTTTGACAAGAATACGACTGTAAAAACAATCTTGCAGACGAATAATAGAGAAAATCCTACAATGCAATGCGACTACTAATCCCGGGTATGGGCTAATACAAATATCCTGCGGGGCATTTGACTTCTGCACCGGAAAGTAAAGTGGTGTATTGAAGACACTGTAAACTATGATACTTTATTTACTGAATTCATTCAATTTCGCTTTATTTAATAAATTTGTTGATGTTCCCAATATCAATAAATGAGTTTGTATCAAGAAATATTGATACCAATGTGTAATGAATATGAAAATAAAAGAATAAATATTATGACCGTCTGCTCTCGTCATTATAGGCATATCAGACTGGAGAAAGTTAAATAATTTCATAAATTATTTACTCGTTCAACATAAATTTAAAAATATTGCTTCTTAACTTGTTTGCAGTTTACTCTAATAAAAGAAATATTTTGTCACTTTTCGAAAAGAACTCGTGTAAGTTGCATATATTTAAATATTATACTGTTGCAACATTGTGGGCCTTTTTCTCCGCTGTCACAAGCATTGATAATGTGTGAATGATTGTTAAATCATTAATTCATATATTTCAAACAATTCCTTTTAATATCTTTTTCGTGGTTTATAGAATCTAATAAAAAGGAAAACAAGGCTCATAAGACATTGTCTGTACATTCCGTTTATCCGGGGAGAGCGCTCTAGTGTACGTTCTAGTCCGTGCTTAAAACGCGATGCGATAAAATTTTCTGGCGTACTATGGTAAGAAACAATATTCCTTTCTACTATAGGTTTGCTTTCAAAAAATGAGAAAGGAACTAAGAAATAGGCCTACATCTAAGAAATTCACATTTTTTTACTTTGATATTCTTCTTTTAAATGTCATCACAATGTATACAATGTATGGTGTCGTTTATTTTGTCTGTCTATTTTTAAGAACTGGAAACAAGACGGGTGTTTTTTTCTGATGTCAGAAGTCTTATAGACTTTGTCCTTTTATATTCCGTAGATTTTAACAAACGAAAAGTAAAAAAAATAATTTTTTTAAATGCTTACTTTGTTTCTGTGTTTTATCGTCCGTTTCAACTGTAGATCAGTTGTTTACAAGCGGACAGTTTACCGAAAACATCGTCAGTATTATGTGTTTTTTTCAGGACCAAGGATAGCACAATAAAGAGCAAGCTTTTATTTCCATTGCGGTCCTTTTTTAAAGACAGAAGCAGATACAAGAGAATCCGGGTACCAGACCCTAGCCGCTCTTTTACGAATAGACCCCTTGGTTCTTTTACATGCCCTGTGTATAGCACCGATACACGCGAGACTACCTCTGGGTTTCTAACCAGTTCATCTTAGATAGGTGGGAAACACTGAAAAGCATTTCTGAAATTCCCAGTGCCCCGGCCGAGAATCGGTCCGGGGACCTCCGGATTGATAGTCCAGAGCGTTAACCACTTGGCCACCTCACCACCACATATATACTCCAATCTTCTGTAAAAAAAAGCCCAGGCTCTAGCTCAGAATGTATTACATAAAAATGTAGGTCGGTAGTAGAGCTCGAACCAAGGATTCTCAACACCGAAACAATTAGTGGTTTCAGGTCAGTGACATTGACCACCCGCCCATGGAGGCTTTTCTTGCAATGACTTGTACATGCATATTTTTATTTAGACAAACACATCTATAAACGAAAACGTGACAAATTAGAGGGACAAAACATTAACGTTCATGCTTTATTATTTGAACCAGTTTTAAAAATGTATCACACAGTACCGATTTTAAATAGACTAAAGTGCGTGAACCATGCAGCTTGAACAGAGTAGCTGTAAAGTTTCGCAACACGATTATTCAATCCAATTATGGAAAAATAGTATTTTCAATTAACTTTCAGCCTACTTAAGTATTTCTTTAATCTTTCGATTTCTTACCGTGAGATTAGTTACGTAATGCAATTTTAATGGAAGATTGGACTTAAAAGAGAAGAATAAAAAGTTACCAGTTACCGTACATGCTTATCCTTTTACAGAATAAACACATAGTTTGGGGTATTACTGCTAACACCCATTTATATACCTAGTCTTTATAGTATATAGCACCGGTTTGGAAAAACTCTCCTTTCCTTGGGTTCTAACCCGATGGCAATTCAGTTATTTACAAACGGGCAGTTGACCTAACAACCGACCCTGGCAAGTACCAGTAATCAGTAATCTCCCATCTTCCGTAAGAAACTGCCAATAGCTCAGTGGTTAGGGTGTTCGCCTCCGGAACTATAGGGCCCGGGTTTAAATCCCAGCCCGAACACGAGATGTGTCCTTCGGCAAAGACACCGATGCCACTTACGCATCAACCCACCCAGCTGTTTAATGGGTAGAAGCGATTAAAAACTCGCTGTCTCTCCCATGAGTGTGGTGACATCTGGAATGAGTGTTAAATAGATAGATAGATACTCTTTATTTCCTGTAAAGCCTGAAATTAATAATAACAAATATTGAAATGCATTTTTTTAGAACACTTTTTTAAGCTTGTTAGAAGATGCAATGAGGATGCACTTATTGTTTAAACAAGAACTATCATTAAAAAAAGATGGTCGGCGCGACTTTGAGTATATGAAAGAGAATATGGATACCTAGATTCCATAGTTATTCGTCCTTGTTTTTTATATCAAACATATTACTCGAAATATATAGTGAACGTTACTCACAGGTCGATAAAGTCATGATATTTATTCTTCACTCATAATTAACATTAGTTTGGAGGTAACAACATATTATGTTGATAGATATTTGCATACTAAAATTACAAAACCATTCATCAATTAAAGACTGAAAACGCTATTAAAAGGTGAAATTTTCAATCCGAAAAATGTTATACATTCTTGTTGTCATGAAAGGTAACCAGCTTCCGCTCAATAGCGGCGGCTTGATACGTCTACTCCGAAAAATGCCTTGTAGCCCTTAAGTTCTGGCAATTAACTTGAACTACTCTCGATGACTGTTTCCTGAACATCTGACAGAGTTCGCGTTATAAAGGGGGCTTGTTCGGGTCGAGTTAGGAGTCAGACGCTCTAACCCTACACCATAGAGTGTTATTATCGTTGATGAAGTTGTTGCTGCTGCTGCTGCGGAGATTCCGACTTTCTACATGGCTTGTGTTTGATCAAGGTCTTTAAATACTATTTGAAAGACCTTGATTTGATATAGGGCACTGTAATAATACGGTTATTTTTAACAATGGAGCAAAAAATTTGATTCAATGTTGTTTTTTTCTCACTGAGTGTGCGCCTACATATTGCTCTCCCGTATCCGTACTAAATGCTTTGACTAATGTATCAAAGCACATTTCCCTTTTGAATTTAAGTTATACTAAGTATTCACTTAATTCTACTTTATTCATGTATTTATTTTTCATTTATTATTTATCAATTATTCATTTACTCACTCGCTTTACTGTGCACATTCATTCATTCTGCATTCGATCGTCTGTCCGTTTTTTCGTCTGTTGGCTGGCTCGTGAATTGTTTTTTTGGGATGACAAATTCGTTCGTACGTTCTGAAGCGTATATTGTCTGTAGACTTGATATTAGTATCGTATTATTTCTAAACTTAGTTTTGTATTACCTTGACAACTTACAAGAATTGTTTGTTTTTACTACCTTGTATAGTATCGGTCTTCTCGTTTTGCTTTGGTTTGTACATATATATCAACTGTCTGATCTAACAGAAAGTATGAAAAAAAAGACCAGTGCCCTACTCTAAGAGGTTCGTGTTTTTAGAATGACATCACTGTTGTGCATTACATCAACTTCAACAGGTAGATTAATGTGGTATTGTTTGCATCTGTTATTCCTTAAACGGTTCTTTAGCTACCTCAAGTGGTCAATTAAAAGATACATTTCAAAACAGCTGTTTGAAGAAAATTAAAACTAGCAACTCTCCCCTCTTTCACCACAATAGTCCGTGGTACACAGATGTCCATCGAGGCCAACAATCGATTCGGCGTAAGCATTTGTTCGTCCGTTGTGCAAACACTTTAGAAAGAACATAACCCTAGTATTGACCAATTTAGACGTTATTCCTATTTACTGGCAGATTTATTAGGAGCTAAGCAAATAACGCTCGTATGTGATTTTTACCTCTGTTAAATAAGCAATTGTACATTTCAATGTATCAACGATTACTGGTGAGAATGGAATTTTCACGGGTTGCCAAAAAATGTGCAATGTCATTATAATGTCTAATACTGGTCCAAAATCGATTGGTGTCAAAATAAACTTTCCGTTACTCCGTAAATGGAATAAAAAAGGGCGATAATCGACGACGACTGTAATGTGAATGTTGCATTTTATTCATCATCGTCATCATCACCATCAACAGTAGCAGCAGCAATAACAGCAGCATAATAATAGTAATAAAAATGATGATGACGATGATGACGACGACGATGATGATGATGATGATGATGGTGATGATGATGATGGTGATGGTAATAATGATAATAAAAATAATGATAAGGATAATAATAAAATAATAATGATTGTTGCTGTTGCTTCTATATCATATCAAATGACAGATACATGTATAGCCAATTACAGAACTGTGGAACAGAACATGACAACTGCATACAGAGAACGTTTCGATCAGCATTTATAATTTTGTGAATTAATAAAAATATATTTCTGGTAAATTAGGAAAGATAAAAAATATTATTGTAAAAAGTAATGGCTGTAATTAACAGTTTCAAGGTTCTTTCTATTCTTAGTTTTACATAACTGCCGACTCCTTTCTGTATTAGATCTCTACCAATTCCGTATGCATTGTTTGGAGAGAAAAGCCTGTAATTTATTTTTCATTTATGGCTCATGATTTTACAGATCGCTTATAACACATTTTTGTGTAAATTTTGTCTGTCCTTTTACTTTCTTTTTGCAAAGTTTTGACTCGTGTTGTAAGTCAATCATGAGAAATGTGTGCGTGCCATTGTTTCTACAGAAAAGCTACATACAGTGAACTTATCATTTCTTACATTTATTTTCAGTTGCACCAGTCTCTGTCGTGATGATATAAGATTAGAGATAGCCTTGAAGACTCTATAAGCTTCAAGTTTTCTTTACAACAGAGCTCAGATAAATTAGCACAAACTATAAACTATAAAACCCGTAAAAGTTCGTGTCAAAAACAAGACTGTAAAATTGTTTTACATTACTTTAATTTTATATGCCAAATATTTTACAGACATCGTTTGCACATCTTCATAGTTTTCTCGGGTAAATTATTGATACTTATACCAACAAAGTGTAAAGATAACCAAGAATGACCTTGATAATAGTTTCTAGGTTTTTCCTTCCTGTATGTTAATGTTTTGTGTGTATCAAATAATATTTTCAAATATTGTTTGCCGTTTAAATTATGTTAGTTAAATATGTTTTATTGGTATCAAATTATTGATATGTTAAGCTAAGTATTTTATAAAGATCAAAATACACATTGACACATTAAGAAAACGAGAAATGAAATTATTATTTTTAAGGAAAAATATTTTCCAGATATCGTTGCTGAGTTTTAGTAATAAACAAGGAACAAAAAGAAATATTTTAATTTAGACTATCAAAACTGATAAAATATTTGCATTGAAATAGCGAGTCAACAAATTTACTGAAAATAGGTTTATCTTCATGGAGCTGTTTATTTAATATGCAAACATGTCTTTTTTGTTGCGCCACTGTTTTTGTATTGTGTCATTGTTTACACTGATTCCGGATTCCGACCTCCACACCATAGCGTGAGATCCCAGCTGATCTGTCTGTCAAAAGTAAATATGCAAATATTTTTATTAACTTTTTTATTTAATCTGACAGGAGCCTAGAAACTGTACAATACTGGCACAAACATGTTTGGAGTATTGCTTTCGGCTGTACACCATCTTTCTTTTGAATTACGTCATGTCAATCAACATTGACATCACTGCCATCTTGCAACTTAATTGAAATTAGATTTAAACCTTTTTAATTCAAAATTAATTGAACTATTTTATGGTCTTTGACTTGCTGTATCGATCTTTCAATCGGAATACTTCGGGTGTTTAAAGTTTAGGCCAAAGAAATGTCTCTCCGCCCTTGACACGCTGATCGAACGGCGATTACGTGCGATATTTGTCAAGTAACAATTAAACCGCGCATGCGTGTAATATCTATCGCGATTATTTTTCTTGTTCAGCTTCTGTCATGGTATAATTATGATGTCACACCTTCTGCATTGAAGAAAGGTGATAAGAACGCTGATGTCTACACGTGCCAAATTAAGGTTGTAAATTATTTGGTGTATTGTAAATTTGTAAGTGATGATTGCTGAAAAAAAGATGGAATGTATGTAATCTATGAAGAATGTGCCACTCTGAATTTTACACACATTATCCTCCCTTGATTATCCTTACTGCACACCCTTTCTACAATAGTGTGAAGGAGAAAAAACAACATCTAAAACCATAACAAGATTACGAAAATGGCAGAAATTTGAAAAAAAGGAATGTAGTCTCTATAAAAGATTGACCGACAATATAAAAATGTTCACGATATTGCTACAGATAATTTATAAAAGACTGGTAGATTTTATTATTTTAGTTTCCATTAATCTGTAGCATATTCGAAAACTGGAAAGACGAAATAAAGAAAAATTCCAAAAACGTCCTTAATTTTTGTTTCTAATACTTGTCCGAAAGAAATTAATGTGTTAGAAATATTTGTTTTCAAATGATGAAATGTATGTTCTGAAAGTGAAAACCTCGTCTATCATTAACATGTTGTAATTAATTTTATAAACGTATTTGAAATGTCTCGACATTCTGAAAAGTAATGAAAATGCTTGAAAATTAGTTAAAAGGGAGTAAAAATCACATACAGTCATTGCATTTGTATATTCACTAGCTGTCGCTTTCTGGCACTTGTAAAATATAACTTCACCAATATTTCAGTTAAATATTTCAAAATTTGTGTCGGAAAATATTTCAGTAGTATGGTTTGTGGAAAAGAATTGTTGTTGTTGTTGTTCTTATTGCTGACAAAGGCTATTTACTTCAAAGGAATTCTTGTAGGACTTTTCTGTCATGGTATTACTGCGTCCATTTAAAACAGGTGCCATGTTTATTTTACCGACTACAATACGATGTCCGAGTCCGGATTATGTACGTGTAAAAAGTCGCTGGTACGGATTATCTTCCCGTAACAATAAATCCATTAGTGGAGTTCGGTCCCCTTTGAGTAATGATTTACTCCCCTAGGCACGTGTTGAAAGAAGAGTACTTATGTTTTGTTGCGCTTAAAACTGAACAACCATTTAGTAGAATTATAATGTCTGGATTTCGAATTTTCACTTATTCTAATGGTTGTATATTGGGTTCAAAGAACATCTTAATTGTTCCGACAGAATTTTGATAGGATCACCAACATTTTCTATAATCCAATTAATAGGGTCAAGATATTAAACGATAATGTATATATTGTGTAATGAAATAACAAAAGATAAAAGTCTGGACAAAATCTTTGTGAAGCAAATTCTCCCAATTGCCTTATAACAGAAAAAAAGCAAAAACATGTATAGTAAAAGCTTGAAAAAATATTTATTTTGAAAGCCTCCTTTTCTTGACAAGTAGAGACCAAACCCCGTGGCCAAGCATTTTCTATATATCATCGTTGTGTATCTAGTTATATTACACATACGTACGACTTGGAGGGTTAACATGCATTTTAAAAATTATTTAGAAATACATGCAAAAGATACATAACACAATCGAGCGTTTGATAGAAGTGAGTGGAATTTTAACCCCGAGCTTTGTAAAATACTAAAAAAGGCAGACAGACAGTCTTTATATTAAAATATGTGCAGGAGACGATTGACAGAACAAATATTTTTATTCCAAAAAAAGGGAGAAATAAACATAGAATTTACGTACAGTCGAAGAACTTTGAACCATCTTTAATATGTTAAATTATGTACTTTTAACATAGACTTTAAGTACCACAACTTGTATGAATTCTACTAGATGTACTGACTAGTACTTACACATTAAAGAGTTGTGGAATTCACCTTATCGGATTCAAAACTGCATCCTCTGTGAAATTTCATGTTGAGCGTTTACAAAGTTGCTGTTTATATCTCTACATGTATATATAAAAATAACTTACTTATGTTCGACCACATCGAAATTCTATCGGTTGATTTTAGCAATAATATGTTTAACAGTCGCACGGACCTATATACCTTTATATATTTTAAGCTTAATTATTTAAAAATCTTTTCTTACCTGACGACAACACCAATTCAAAGTTCTGCAATGTGGGAAAAGTATAAATAAATTGGAGCAAAACTTCTTTTGCAATTTTTATCCCTTTTTTTAAATAGAAAACTATTCTGATGTCGGGTGAATGATCTTTTTTACCTGCACGTGTTTCTGTTTGACAAATAGGCTACGACTGGACATTAATGAGTCATATATTACATAATTTATTCTATTTGCATAAAATATCAGACCTGTATCTAGGGAATGTATCCTTTGCATTTCCCATATGGTCAAGGAGTGTGTAGCAATTTTAAAAATTCATTTTAGTTCGTTATTTTTGTAGCTTAAACTCACTTGAATGTTACTAAAAGCCATGAAAAAATTTCAAGTGGGCAATTTGAAACATTCAAAAATCTCTGCAGGGACAAATTATTAAAGTAAACACAACCGGCCATTTTATGTTTGTTTGACTTAGTAATAATACTAAATAGTCCGAGTCAAAGTGTACCCATAGACATTTTTTGACAAAAACATTTTTTTTTCGTTTGAATGATATGACAGAAATTGATTTTCAAAGATTACAATGTCCAGCGAAATGCCTTATGAATAAACATAATAGAATAATGAGGTGGGAGGAGCTTTGTTACGTATGACCCTCCTTTAAGCGCTACGCGTGAACGGTTGCTTATCAAGTTTTAATTGAAATGGTAATGATTACCTATTGTCAACAAGTGTCAATTTAAAATTGTATTCTTATTACCCAATAAGTTACACGATTGATTCTTTAACAAGGTAATAAAAGAGGGTAGATGACCAGTGATGGTATACATTGCGATTTCAGTCACACAGTTAAACAGGTGCTTAATCAAGAATAATTAAGATTCTGCAAAATTTGTTTAAGAAAAAAGAAAATAACAAGGAGGAAATAATATTGACTACAAAGGACTAAAATACAATTTGAAATTTCTGTTTTACCTTTCTGGTTAAGAAGACGAAAAAGGTGTTGCGAACTTTCTCAAAAGTGAATACAGACTTGAATGTGGCGGAGTTTAGCATGATAATTGATGCTGCTGCAGATATGATGGGAGCGGAAGTTGATCAAAAATCATCATGTATGATGGGAAGCGGAAATCTTATGCATCACGGGATTCAGCAACCGGTTAGTTATCTTTATAGAACTAAAACATATCTAGCTGAAAGTTTACTGTAATGTTCGTAGTTTTGAATTTCATTTCTTTACTTCATCTTTTTCCAACATAATGCCAGTGTTATTTTATTTAGTTAAATGGTATTTATTTATTTTTTATTTATTTATTTATTTATTATTATTATTATTATTATTATTATTTATTATATTTATATATTTATTTATTTAATTAAATGTAGCGAAATTTAAAAAAAGTTTAAGCAGTTTTACAGTTTTATTGTTGAAAGCATAGTTGTAATAGTCAACACATTTTTGATATTAGAAATTTTTATGAAATAAACAACAAAAGTCAATACATTGTCGTTGATTAAAATGATGCAAAACTATTCATGATGACCGTACCCTTTTTACTTGAATAAAGTGTGTTTACAAAAGTTTTTAAAGATTTTAGTGCGAAGATTACATGCGAGGATTTTCAAAACGGCTAATATCAATTAAGACATTAACACCGAAATATGTACAGTATGGTTACCTACATTACATATTGACGTGTATTATCTGTAAATGATGTACAGTTTTATTAAAACCTACGATTTGCATATTGAATGTTCTTGTTTTCACCAGTAATATTATCTGTAAATATGTTTCACTTTTATGTCTCTAAAATCTTATTTAAATAAAGTTATTATTATTCTTATTCTTATTATTGTTATTAATGTATTTGCCTTTACTGTATATTAATTCTGAACTAATCACTTCAGCTAAGTTCAAACGGTAGACTTGTCACTAAAATGCATATACTTCGTGCTTTATTGTGATCTATTCAATTGTGAGGCAAAAGCATCTATTTAATATTCAAATTCCAAATATGTAATGCGTTCTTTGACTATGCAAGATATAAATACACGCAACACTGCTATAATTGCTTCTTACAGAAATGAGATTTTTTTTTATTGTTACATAACTTTCACTCTATAATATTTAGGAGATCTGAATTGTTATTATTTGTCTGTACGTCGTGCAAAGTTTTATTCTTAATTTTTTCCTCTAATTACAGGAGATGAACATGACGTCACACTCCAATGCGGCAGACGACACATACGCTGACGATAGTGACCCTAATCATTCTGACTCTGGTATTATTGGCGACGTTGATGACTGCGTTGACGAAGATGGAAACTTTTCTGGAACCTCAACACTATCGCAACAGAAACGTCGATTCGCAGACGTAAAACCACCATATTCCTATATTGCGCTTATCACCATGGCAATTGAAAGCTCAAACAACGGAATGATGACATTGAACGAGATCTACGCATTCATCATGAATCGTTTCCCATATTTTAAAGACAATCAACAGAGATGGCAAAATTCTATTCGTCACAATCTCTCACTAAATGACTGTTTCGTCAAAGTCCCAAGGGCACCAGGGAGGCCCGGAAAGGGAAATTATTGGGCATTACATCCAGGATGCGGTGATATGTTCGGCAATGGTAGTTTTCTGAGACGAGCAAAGAGATTCAAATTACACAGACAAAAAATGGCAGCGGCAGAGGCGGCACACGCGGCGCACGTGCAACATGTAAATTCTTACGGACATTTCAGTTTGTATCCTCCCCCTGGATATAAACCTTACCCATCACTTAACCCCTTGGGACTGCCATCGTTTTCACAGGGTATCAGTCAGCCTCAACAATACGGACTTCCAACCAAGACAGAATCTTGGGCAAGCCAGCCAACGTCAAGTTATTCGCCTTACTATTCCCCGGGTTCCATGTCAAACGGACTTACTAACACTTTAAGTAATGGACTTGGAAACAGTTTTGGTTCGAGCCTCAGCGGATCTTTGGGTGGATCATACCTGCCTGTGTCGAATCCTCCAGCACTACCACCAACCACAAACTCTTCTTTGAGTTCTTATTCGTCTTTTCAACAAGCTCCCTATTATGCACCTCAGTATAGCGGACAGTTGAGATTGCAACAATAAAACTATTTATATAATTATGTGATAGATTTATATTGTAAATGTCTGTTTGTCTCTCATCCCAGCATGACATGTAACACGCAAAGGGGTAAAACTTGAAATATTGCTTTTTCTTCATGATAACACTTTTACGCCAGTAAAAATCTTAAACATTAATATTTTCTTCAATATCAAGAGTCAAAATTTCTATAACTATACTAGCTTTCACGAAATTATTTTTACCTTTTAAGAAATTTCTTGACTACCTACTAATAACTCATTTTTTAAATAAAAATATCAGGAACTGCTACTGTCTGAAACTGATATAAAGAACCCATTATAAAACATGCCCTGTATTTTACATGCCATATTACGGATTGAAAATAACCCTGTCTCATATATTACATTTATTGACTCATTTTTTACATGAAAATAAGCATAATATCTGTCTCGTATGGAAATATAACTATGTGTCGATTTTCTGTGCAGTTCTACGCAAATTATTGTACAGTCTGATCATTTGTTTATTTTGTGCATGTTCTACGCAAATCGTGTACATTAATGTGTATATAGTTTATGTTGTTAATAATGAGTAGTGCTATTTATTCTTAATACATGTAGTTTATTTTATAGATACTGACAACATTTTTTAGCCATGTGTACCAGAATTTAGCATGCATCATGATTTGGGTACACTTGTATTTTACATTTAAAATTGATGCTGCATTCTTGGTCAAAAGCAGAATATAGATTTTCAGGTGTTTATTTTTGTTCTTTTTTAATTAAGAAATTAGACCCGGTCACTAAAATATTATTTCTAGAAAATTTCTTTTTGTCGTTTAAAAATGCGGCGATTTTTTTTATCATGGTAGATTATGTTAACTTTCATATTCCTCTTTGACATCACGGCACAGTTGTTAAAAAAATGCGGTCAGTATCTGTAAATGGACGGAGTTTCTGTTTGCAAATATATAGATATATAATTATGGTACGAAACATTCAGGTAGAAATTAAATGAAATGCTTAATTGAAACTCGCTGTGCAATAAAAATGTCTATAAAATCAAATTTGTTTTTGTTTATTCAGTGTAGTAAGCGGTCTTGTGATATGACAAGTTGCCTACAAGTAAAATTGGTTAAAAGACATTAAGATTTGTCGTCAAGTGTTAAATAGACCATATGGTTACGAAATGAGGAATGATTCCCTATGGCAACATCCCAATACCCACCATAATAACGTCCAGAAAAAGGTCCAAGTGTAAGCAAAAGAAACAAGTTTCCTTTGCAGACATCTTTAAGGAGATAGGACACTGTGCCAAAGAAGCTTAAGTAATAACAATAATTCGTGAACCATGTATGTTGCTTCATTAGCCAAAATGAGCACACATTCGTGCATGTAGGAAACTCTCAGCACCAAAACCAGAAGGAATGGTTCAAGACTTAAAAAACAAAATTTGGTCAAAACTATGAAACTGAAACATCATGTCCCATCCCATGACCTTTAAAATGTTAGATTAGTCACTATGATCCAAAATGGCGAATTTGTGACAGTAATTCAAAAGGGAAGTGGTTTTCTGATCCTAATCATTACACAGAAGTAAACGAAGGCAAAACAAATATTTAAAAACCAACCGTGACTTCAAAATTGTTATTTCATCGGTCGTTTCATTTCCGTTTATTATACATAAAAATCTTTCAGCGACGCAGTCGTATCAGTTTGGGTAGTTTTTCTTCGGTATGCGTTTAAAATAAACATTGACTTAATTTTAAGAATTAAAAAAGAAATCAACTTTAAATATTTTCAAAATGTTACTGTACGATTTTTTTTTAACAAAAGCAATTGAAAGTTCGTTGAAAATTGGCATTTTTTTCTTAGATCTGCGACGGTTTATGTAAGATTTCTTTTTACTAATCTCACTTTATTTTTAACGCAAACAACGTAATACTCATATTTTGTATGAGAGCACGAGTTTAAAAAGAAAATTCTATAGTTCAAGCGTCTACTTCATACATTTTGTATGTGCTTTATGCTAAAAACAACGGCGGTGAAGGCTGCGCGAGATATGTGAAGGATACACAAGTGTTCACATCTTTCGACGATCTTTCTCGTCTTTGCCCGTTACTGCCGAGATACATAAAGCAATATAAAAATTACTCTTAAAGCTGTCACAAAGAAGACAAGAAAAACTGTGATACTACGTATCACAGCGGGCCTAGAAACAAAGCTTTCACGTAAATATTTTGAAATGGGAGATGCAAATTAACTTTACAGACTTTATAACAGAGACAGAATAAATTTATATTCTAGGTTCGTGTAAAGCAAATACTTGACAATCTGGTTTGTGCATTTACAATTTAGTAACTGTTTCTCAATTTCAGTTTATCATTTATGACTTAAAAAGAAATAAAAACATATGTATGAAAACGCTTTCAATAATCTTTACGCTCTTTCAGTTTTTTTTTCATCAGGATTTATTAGATTGTATATACAATCCCTATTCAGCACAGACAAAGTTAACGCAGCAATATTATAATATGTTCTACGCTATATTCCATTAAAGTGATTCTTAGAATATACAATACTATTCCTACCTCCGTCCTCACAAAATCCGGTTTGCGGTCAAAATGTTTGTGCATCCCGACTAATAAGTTAGCTTTGGCTACCTGTCAGTTTATAGCTCTTATCCAGTCTGGTAACATGAAATGTCTGATTAAAATAGACTGTCAGTGAATGAACAGTGATACTTCCATTCAAAAACTGAAGTGTGATTGTTAATTTTGAATTAAAAAAAATCGAGTTATAGTAACGCAATAATGGATCCACATTACCCGATACCGGAAGATGCACAGGCATGTTTGACCGATGTAGGTTTTTATACTGGCTTAGCAATAAAAACTTTAAACTACTTATAAAACTTTTACATATTAAGCATATAAAATAATTTGACGTTTACACGGATAAAAAGATAATTTTAAAATTACACATGGAACAGTGGTTTTAACCCGTTCTTCGTCGTACCTTCCGTGGCGGTTTTCAGTCATTTCATAACATTTTGAAGAACTATACACTACTTCACTTACATGTTACATTTTCAAACCACGTTATTTAAATATAGCGGGCCGCTTCTTCAATTAAGCACATTACATTTGGGTTAGAGAACCTGTCAAACGTACGGTGGCTTGATCTAAACGAGTTGTCTCCCGAAGAACTACTGAGCTCGTTGTTCATTTATTAATTTATTTACACTGAATTCTCATTCTTGATTCATTTTGACGATCATTTCAGACATGGTGGTTATTTAGCTTAAGAACAACAGAAAAAAACCCGATAAGTAAAAGAAGAGACACCGGCGGTTAAACGTACAATGTCGTTGTCATTCTTTCACATTACCAATATCAAACAGTTATAAGGCCAAGGAATCATAAGATAATGTCATTATCAGATTGATTAGTGAAAAAAATGAGAAAGGCTTATAATGAATAAGTAAGAAGTTATAAGCTCACCTAGCACGTTGTGCCAAGCTGAGCTTTAAGGATGGACGATTCAAGTTCCAGTGAAAAATGCAGCCTTTATTGCAGACAATGTTAAAGTGACGTTATGCTCATCTTACTGCACATAGTGTATTTTTGTTTTATAAAAGCAATTTTCGGTTGCTGTGCATTTAAATGTGTTAAACTTATGATAATGCCGCATAAGTATTTGAAGTTGGTGCTTTAGAAATAAAAAAAAAAATGGACAAATAAAATAATAGTTCCTTTCTTCGCAGTGATCTCCCTTGTGTTGTATTTCGGCAGTGGAAGGGAAGCAACTCCTGCATGCAGTTGTTATTTTTTAAATTGACTCTCCCAGTCCAAAATAGGAAAAATAATATTTGGAAAGTTATTATTTCGTACTGGTAGCAGGAAGAGTTTGGTGTATTGGGTTAAAAGCTATTATTTCCTCTACCCTTTTTGCACACACCTATTTCAGCTGGATTTTTTCTTGAAAAAAATGTGCATAATTCCACTTCAAGACAGACAGATGACGGACACCAGGCGATCACAATAGCACACATTGAGCACATTTCTCAGTTTAGCTAAAATGCACATCATTGTAACGAAAAGTCATTTAAAAATCGTTAAAGGACTACATGTTTTTGGCCTGGGGCTGTAAGAATAAAGGCCCAACCTGCTACATTTCAAACACATAAGAAAAATTAACTGTAAAATGTGCTGATAACAACTGTAAAACTGCGATATGGGAAGGTAGTGCAAGGTAGACCAGTTGAATGTAGCATATTATAAAACCATACAGACAATTTCAAACGACTCCAGCATAGTTCATAGATTACGGGCTCCATTTTACGGCCCTTTTCACTAAAACTCTTGTTTTAGAAATAACTGCGCTGTAAATGTCAACTTACGCTGATTGCGGAATATAATCATATGCATATCACGGAAAAGTACGGATATTTACGGAACGTTCAAACCTCGATATGAGAGATCGTAGTTTGTTATTTCACTGAAACAGAAATTACGTACATTCCCGAGAAGTCACGTGACATTGTTTTCCGCTGTTGACTAAGGACGCTCGGTATGCTATTGTTGAGCACTGCTAGCGCTGCCCCTCACTTCTTTACATTATTTTGGTACAGTACATAATGCATTGCAAAGGTCATAAAGTGGCGAAAGACTTACTAATAGGTACATTTGACGGAAGTGACATCCACGCCATAACAAGTTAAAAATTACGCTCTTGCAAAAAGTCGGTTTTAATTTTTTAACAATTCCTATTAGACGTTAAAACATTTTTTTGTTTGTTAAAACTTATAGGAAAACTTAAAACCTACATACACATGTGCATTTAATTGGAAAAAGTGCCGTCAGTGCAGAATTAATGATGGATAAAATCTCGCGTCAAAGAGAGATACTGTAGTTGAAAAATTAAAAACTAAACAAAAAGAAGGAAATGAAGAAGAAGAAAGAAGAAGTTATGTGCTTAATCTATCGAAGTTATTGACAAAAAAAGTTACAGGCAACATAAAAAGACCAATTACTGGATATGAATACAGGTCTGAACGAACTTTTTAAACATGCATCAGTAAATGTCTACCAGGCAGAAAGTTAAAAATATGAAAGCAAGAAAATTCCCGTTATTGATAAAAAGGGCAGGAACGTAGAAACTAAATATAAAGTTTCAGAAGACGAGACCCACTTGTATACCATTAACATATACCATACAACTTGTACTTGTTTGATCAATGGAAAAAACACGCTACACTTCATGAACACTGACTTGAAATCTATAATATATTTTATAGAAAAAAGTGTTAAAGAGTCAGAATGCTACTGTAGATGATGTAAATTCAGACATGCGGCAAGCGATAATTGAATACTCAAATGCAAAAGATACTCAAACTTCAAAATGTAATGTAGTTACTGAAGATTCAAGTGAATCCTTACAGCTCAAACGCTAAAAACACAACGCCAGTTGTATTATGCGATACTGATGAAGCGTCTCATGGTGTAACAATTTTTACTGTCATTGATGAAGATACTGATGCAGACAAAAAGGTTGACTCTGACGATGATAACACACCGGAAGTAACATTGTTTGAAAACAAATATGAAATTATTGCTCTTACAGAACTGTTTGAAACCGACATTAACACAAATGAAAACAGATTTCAACAGTTGTGTGATAAAATTGAATCAGTAAAATCTCAAAACAAGCTACACATGACCTTGGCATGCACAGACGTAGAAGACCTGGCTGAATCGACAAAACAACTGAAAACACAGATAAGTGATTATGCGGTAACAACTTAGAAACGCCTTAAGCTCTGGCTCTGACAGCATAAAGTCCTGCAATAGTTCCCAAATCAAAGAAATCAAAGAAGTATTGCAACTTTAAGTATCAACACGGAAACAAGTACAACATTCACCAGACAAAGAAATAAACCCTATTGTGCTAGACCAAATATTCACGAAGGGCTAATACAAAATAGAGATGAAAACAATTAACGAAAACCAGGAAACAACACCAAACACGCCCTTGGAAAGGAACAAGATATCAATCATTGGAGACTCTTTAATGAACGGTATCAACAGACGTGAACTGACTTGGAACGTTTTTGTGAAACCTTTGCCTGGATGTAAAATAGCAGATGTTGCTAATACTTTAGATAATTTTGATTTAAATGACTTTCTGAACGTATATATAGCCGGAAATAACGTTTCGTCGGGAAAGCATATAGCACCCATAAAGTTACAACGTTGATTAAGGATTTTAGTTGAAAGATGCATTTTTGTATAATATGGCCGAGAACGGATACAGATTTTCGTCCGCTTAACAACTTTATTACCGAACTGTGCAAAAAAACAATGCGGTCAATTGTGTAAATACACACAGTACGTTCTTATTGTACGGAAATATTGTAAGAAGTTTCTACAAGAGAGATGGCATACACCTTAACAAATATGGAAGCAGCAAATTAGTCACACGCATTAAAAAATACTAACATTGTGAAAAAGGAACAAAGGAATCAAGTGAAGCGTCATCAGATTTTGAACAACGGAGATACAGAACACTAAACAGAAACTCTAATAGTAGGGGTCAAAATAGAATTTTCAACCAAACACAACGAGGGGGGCGTCTCAAGAAATTACTGCAAAAACTGTGGATAATACAACCATCGAACAAGCGACTGTTACAACTTATATTAGGAAAACACAGACAGACACTCCTCTACGGTCAATAGGTTTGACATTTTAAATAATACATGTGAACATTGTAATCATCTTACCGGACGACAACTCAAGAACGCGTGGGCATACCATCTTGACACTTAGTGTGGAGGTTGGTCATGACCAGCAGATGACCCCTATTGATTTTGAGGTTAGTAGGTCAAAGGTCAAGGTCACAGTGACCCGGAATAGTAAAACGGTTTCCGGACGATAACTCGAGAACGCGTGCATGGGCCTAGCATCTTGAAACTTGGTGTAGAGGTTGGACATTTTTTCAGGCCACATGCATTTCTTTTTCCACATTACTGATTGCATCAGAGGGGGCATACATGTTTTACAAACAGCTCTTGTAGTTCAAAGCAATCCTCTTCCTTTTCGGCGAATAACTATATTTGACGAGATATATCGTTGATATGGGCTAAAACAGTTTTGGTTCGAGTACAGTACCTTGTGGGACCACTGACTGCACTGTTGATAACCCATGCAGATGTTCGAAGTTGATTCCATCTGGAGTGAGTCTCGAGAGCGATTAATATACATTGAGATGAAATAAAAAACGGAAACACCTTAAACGGGACACTGACATGATTAGTAGAAGGTCTTTGACGCTGGTATTCCTATTTCTCATTCTAAATATGGTAAGTGATTGCTTTCTTTAATTATATAAAATATTTTAAAAGATTTTCAAAAAATCTAAGCTCGCTATTCGACCCTTATGGTATTTCGGCGTCCCCATGCGAAATGCCGACGTTAAAAACCCAAGATTGACGAAGTGAGAAGAAAAGCAATCACTTACCTGCCTCAAGGTCTTTCAAATAGTACTATTTGAAAGACCTTGCCTGCCTAAACACCGTTTATCTCTGTTTTTCACCTCCACTGGAAGAAATTAGCACACCTTTTTCCCCGCTTCACCAGGGGTGAAGGTGGTGCGCGTTTACGGGCTGTGTTAATGTCAAGTGGAAGGTTGTTGATATAAATAAGGATGAACAGGGGTCCCAGAACAGAGGCCGGGGGTACTCCAGATGTTACATGTACTTTTTCATGCTCAAGTAATATTAATGTCAAGTCAAGTTATATTTATTTACAAAGTCGGGTTTAGTATAAAGATACATAAGCTCAAGAACAGAACTTTCGATTTTTGTCATGCATGAACCCGATTTTGAAAAAATATAACTTGAGTTTTACTTTATATTACTTGTTGGATGATTTCGTGCAGTGGTCATACAAAAGCCCCGAAATAGACTTTGAAGACAGTAACTTTTTGGCAACTTTAATGACATCAGCAATATCATTTCTCAACTTTTTGAGGACAAATTGTCTAAAAAAAGTAATGCGATCTTGTCCAACAGCTTTATCTGGTTTAAGGTTGACAATAAGTTTCAGTACTCCATTCCTATGCTGATGGTGATATCACTCATTTGTGGTTACCGACAGCTTAAGTCAGACGCTACCTTAAAAAACGTGCTATGTTAGCAGTGAGTATTGTATTCTATAAGGAGAAGCAACCACTGCGGGAGTTTGCTCATTCGGTATCCAGCGAGAACATAGTGCCAGCGGTAGGTAATCCCGGACTAGGAGTTTGTTAACGGAAAACACCGGACAAAATATACCGATGTACAGGCATTTAATACAAGTATCAAATCAAGGGCAGGTAAGCCAGTGTAAATAATTCGAAACAGAACAAAAATTGAACAAAACTTGAAAAGATTGTATTTGTATCTATCATGCATGATTGTTTTTACATTTTAGTGAATGTTCACACGATTCTGTAGAAAAATACATCATGCATCATTTTGATATTTAATATTGTCATATGTTTTCGCGACAAAAAATGCATTTTTTTGACAATGTGTTTTCTGGTCTTAAATGGGTGAATATAAATGTGAAAAATGAAAGTCATTTCCGACCAGAAATATAAAAACAACTAGATCTAGTGAGCGATTTTCTTAACTGAGTTTTGGGGGGATACCGGGACGTTCCTCTTATCCCTTTTCCTCATCCCTCTGTCCTTTCATGGTACTAATCAATATAGACTGCATGATCTACATCTACATTGTTACTCCAACAATCAATTACTGATTATAACTGGAGGTCGGGGACTATTAGTATAATCAAACGTTATAAAATTCACCATGTGTAACACAGTGGTTATGTATGAGTAATGCCATGACTCAGATGGGGTACACAATGATTGATACTGGTTTGCTTAAAAAATTACAGAAGGATGGAGGAAAGAAAAGAATATGAAGGACCTATCTACAACTGGAAATGTGTCACTGATGAGTTTATTGAAGCATGTGACCAGCTGGAACTCGGGGAACTATTGCATGACGCGTCGTATGTATGATATTATAATTTACTCCACAGGGATTTTTTTCTGTCTTTATAAGAAATCAGTAACAAGCTGCCTAGCCTTTCCTTTCTGAAATGTTTTTAATTACACTGTATGCATTTTTGACATACTAAATGGACTTTCCATTCCACAGTATGGTAGTTCTCAAATTCTGGCAGTAATATACTGCATTTTTTTCACAAATTTAGGGAATAGGCTCCTGCACATATTAAAATTAAGTGCAAAAAACATGCTCTGGTTAATCAAAATTAATTTTAAACAAGGAGATTATTTATGAATATTCATTTTATACATGAAAAGTTATCTTCTTGGCATTTTCCTGTTCATGTTCCTTACATATTCCTATTTCCATATTTCATGTTTACCAAATGTGGAGTGTTAAGCCATACACAAAAGTATAGAATTATAATTTTTCAGCTATAGAACTGTTACGGTTATTTGAGGCCATGTCTGCTAATACATGTTTCCACCACAGTATATAGTTGGCAAATTTTCAACAATTTTGGGCTATAGAAATGCTTGAATTATAGGTTAAGGCTGTTCTAAGCTATAGAAATGATTGAATTTACAGATTTGGGTTATTTGAGGCCATGTCAGCCATAGAAATGATGGATGTAAAAATGGATGCTGGTATGATGTGTAATCAGATCAAGAGAGAAGTTCGAAATCTACAACAGTCAGTTGAGGTAACAAAACATATAGGGAGAGGCATTCTTTTTACTTTTTCATGTATCACAGAAAAGGTTTTTTTCCTTGTAAATTTTAATGTCTGTTTCAAAACTGTTTTTAAGTTGGTGCAGGTGGACAGTTTACATAACCACTGTTTTTGGGAAGTAGCAGTATTAGCCTTCAATCCTTCTCACATAAAGGGTTCATTGGGAACAGGACTTGAACTGAGGTCACTCAATCAGTGAAAGGTTTAGTGATCACAAGTCAGTGACCTTGACCGTGGAAGAGGTTCTGTCAATTTTTTAAGATTGAGATTTAAATTTCAGATTTTAATTTGTGGGTCATTTGGTTAGTGCATGTTTTAAACTTCAAGGACAAATAAGTATCAAACAGATCAAAGTGGGAAGCCGATCTTGGACAGTGCCAATGACCTTAGCCACTCGACCATGGATTCAAATGCATATAAGTTAGCAATCATAATTTGTGCTGGTCACAAAGTCAGAATCACTTGCCACCAATAGGGTATGGGTTAGTATATATTTAATTCAAGGTAATTTGATGACATATAAATGTTTATAATTATTATACTGTAGGCTGGTACAGTGAAGCTGGACAAACTACATCATTCTGAGTTGATTGGTATAATGGATGCTTCATTGGCTTGTATGGTAAGTAGTTCAGGAAATGAAATTTTGTACACTTAAGGGGGCCCTGAAGATTTTGAAATGTTTTGTATAATGTTTATTTGTCAATTGTAAGTAAAAAGAAATTACTTTTATGTAAAACAGATTTGATTTTATAGTACAGCTGATTTTGTTCTTTTCTGGAAAATCAGTCTTTATTATTTGAACGCTGATCGGTTAAAACACGTTTTTTTATTTTAAAAAGTATGGTCCAAAACAGCTTCAACACTGTCATCATTAAAAAGCTTTTTAAATATGCACATGGTGGAGATTTGGCAGGGCACTGTTGTCAACAATACAAAATGTTAATGACTTTGAGCACAGTGTGTCAAATTAAAGAGCATGTAAATTTGTCAAACTTTCAGCACCTGTTTAATTCCTCCACCTTGCGCAGTAGATTTTCTCAATCAACCCTACCAACCTGTTACACAAATGTTTATTTTTCATTTTCCAGGAAGTTAGATTAAAAGTGACTTAATAAATTTTAAACTTTGTAATATAACTTAATTAAATTTGCATGACTTGTATTGTTTGGCAGCCACTATAATCCGATCATGTACTGTATTCTATTATTTATTTTGCAGGTAA
Organism: Saxidomus purpurata; assembly: GCA_022818135.1. Classification (NCBI taxonomy): domain Eukaryota; kingdom Metazoa; phylum Mollusca; class Bivalvia; order Venerida; family Veneridae; genus Saxidomus; species Saxidomus purpurata. The sequence goes on along the minus strand of JAFMSR010000018.1, from coordinate 4,314,032 downwards.
CGTGGCTAGAAGGGCATTCCTTGGCCCAGACAGTGTTCACTAATCTGTATTTACATGACCCTTCACTTATAGATGACAGATGTCTCAAAGCATTCACCATATGTATGCTAAAAATTGTCGATTTGATCAGAGACAGGATAAACAGGGCTGGGGTCTTTGAAGAGGTATGTATTGTGTGAACCGTGCATGTGCTTTGTTTAATAATATGTTGTTTTGTTGTAAGTCATTTTGTTGGAACTTACTTATTTTTCGCTGATTTTGATTATGGTCTTTTGACTAAAATATTAAATACCATTATTGACAGCATTCCATCAGTTTTACTGATGCTTTTGTTTTATATTTGTTAGGAAGATTTTCAGCCCCTGACCTACGGGTTTAAAATGGCGTCTGACATCACAGACTTACGGGCGATTGGAATGATGAAGGAAGTGGAAGAAGATCTCAACAGAAATATCAGGGTGAATGTTTGTCTTTCTTCTTACTGCCAACTATTAGTTACTTCTTTATTCTTCATCCATTTCAAACTCATGTTCTAGTATTTACTCAACTTGTTACTAGGCAGATTGCTTATAAGACATGCTCCAATTTGATTATAAAATCGGTCAGTTTCTTTAGGGCCTGGCTATAAGTCAGGTAAAAATATCATTTGTAATAGTTGTTAAAGCAGTGGTAGCTTTGATATTAATGATCACTGACTTACGTTTGTTACTGCATTTCAGCATATCAAAGGACTGCTTCAGGGTGATTCTGGTGACAGTGAGAAAGAGACAGAGGTAAGAAAAGTAGCCCATTTAACTAACTTTGTGCATAATGGGTGCAGAATCAAGCATAAGAAAATCTGGAAAATGGATGTATAGACTTTCTTTCAGAAAAAAAGGCATACAAAAAACTTTATAACAAAAGTTACATCATGTAACTTTAGCAAAATGTTACATGTTAAAATAATCAAGTTTTTTTTTCAGTGGCGTAGTATACTTCTATAGGTTTTACTCCATTCTTCCAAGTAGGTAACAAATACCAAGTCATATTTCTAGTGCATCAAAGAATAAGTGTGAAGTTTACAACCTGAATTCTTCAAAATTCAAAAAGAAAAAGATGAAAGAAATTTTAGAAATAATTTTTACAAAAAAGCAAAAGTATATTTCAACACAGCGATTACATTTTCTTCCCCAGTTAGTTTAGTTTATACTAATTTATTTTAGCTTGATTGTGAAGAAAGCTTGTAGCTTATCGAGTCACTCTCGAGTCCTCTTCCTGGAAGAACCAGTACTAGTGCCATATGCGGAAGTACGGTCGTGACCCCAGTGGGGCTCGAACCCGCAACCTTCGGGATGAGCGGCCGACACCTCAACCTCTACACCACCGCTCCCCAGTTAGTCTCACATATTTCACTTGTTGTATTGCAGTACCAGTTGGCAGTAGCTGTGTGTACCAGAGTGAAGGTTTACAAGTTGCTATTGTCAATGCTGTTGGCATTTAGTAAAGATAAGGTATGTACTCAGTACTACAAAGATAGAAAAATGTAGAATTTAAAGAATAATTCATTGATGCTGTTAAAATGTTCTCTGTAAGCCTTTAACATTAAACCTTTAGAAATGGTTACTTCTACTTTTATCTTCAAAACACAAGCAGAGTGTACTGGATTTTCACAACATTTCCCTTTATATAATTGAAGTACAGTTGAGCCATTGCACACTGTTAACCCGCCTCCATGGGTGGCTTGAAGTTACTAAACGTGTCACTGAATGAAGGTGATTGGTTCAAGTTCTGCTATCCGCCTGACCATTAGTGTCAGAAAGATGGCAGTTTCTTACAAGGAGTGAAATTTTTCTTCTGGTCCTTCCCAGAAACAATAGTTAGTTAAACTGCACACCTGTTAATGACTGAAGTACTGTTCAAACATGCATTAAACCCTGAAGCAAAACTAATTGTAAGCTGTCACCTTGATTTAGCAGTTACCTGTCTTAAGCAGACAGTATTGATAAATCTCAAGCAACCTGTCATAAAATTGATACATTGTGTAAACCATTATCAAACAGTCTTCTTCTTTAAATGGCTATCTTTCCCTTGGTTGGTTGCTTGACACAGGTTTGACTGTATTCCAAAGAAACGGTACAGATGTCTTTAAAAAGCTTGTGCTATCTGTACAAATCTGAAAATACAGTTTTGTTTACAGTGTGAGGGTGTGCCACAAGCTCAGAAGCTGATTGGTCAGATACTGGATTTGATCAAACCAATGAAAACTTCTGTTCCTTTAGGAATACAACCTGAAGAGAGGGAAGTTACTAAAAATGGTGAGATTTTGGCTGCAGATACTTCTTATTTCAAATTTTTCAAAATCACATTTTTGTATGGGACTTGTAACTGTAACTTTAAATTTGTTTGGTTTGGCCGATAGGATGTTATAAAAACTGGATTGAGAGATTTTTCATATTTGATACTGGTGCTTTATAGTTTGGGTAAAGTAAATGTGTATGTTGTTTATAACCTTTCTTTCTATGGAGTCCAATACAGCTAGCTCAGTTGGTTCTATCATCTTGAATTAAAAGTGAAGTCATATTATCTATGTATGGATTTTAGTTCTCTTTCTATCATAAGCCGAAAGTTAAATAGATTTGTGATTGTTACAGTTCCTTTAACACTTGATGTATGCTAACTTTGCCAAGTTACATACTGTAGTTAAAATTATGTTGAGGAAACAGAACTAAATCCAACGTAGACAAACAATTTCTGGTACTTGTAAAATAGAGGTAACATACATTGATTCAATATTTTCCAGTTTAAAAAAAAGCTCAAGTGACAGCTATTAAGTTAGGTCTGATTTTGGAAGTTATGATAAAATGGACAAAAATCAATACGCAACCCCAATTTCAACATGCCTGTCTTACTGTATTTCAGACTATCCAACAATAATGGGTTTTGAGCCATTGATCAACCAGAGGCTATTACCACCAACATTTCCACGTTACACAGTCATACAGAATCGGGATTTATCCGTTGACTACCTGGAAACGTTACTAACCAGGCTGGAAATGACTACGGCTGTACTGAATGCAAACAACATACAGGAAGTATACGTAAGTTTGCAGAACATTTGCTGTAATTTTACAAATAGTATCTGTTCATATCTAACATTTTAAAATCAAGAGGTTATTGCAAAAGAGAGTTTTGTTTTGTTGCAAAAATCGACAACACTATTGTGAAGTAGAGGTAAATGACAAGCTAGCTGATATGAACAATGTTTTCTCTTGTCACATAGCAACAACAAAACCTAGATACCAAACTTTTGCCGGTAAGAGACTCGGACAAAGCTGTCTTAAAATGTAATATCAATTAGCAAGGTATTACTTCGTTTTCAAGGCAGACTTAACTTACATACTGTAAATTAGGAAATTTTCACATTATGTAAAAATCACGATTTGTGAGCAGACAGACATATTCGCGAAAGGAGAATTCGCTAATTTACAGTATCTGTACACAATGCCAGCTTATTAAACAGGTTTACTGAAAACTCTGAGCATAAGACTAGGGTATATTGTTGGGCCTGTGTATGGGTGGCGTCAAACACAGGGTTTCTAGAAGACAGGTCATCAGCAGACAGCATAAATTTTTATATCACCATGTCAATTCTCGCAACATTCAGATTCTTGTAAGTATTTCTTTCTGCAAATAAATTTATAGCAGGAAAACTTAGATGGTCGGGATAAGATGATGTCAGAATGTTTATATATGTAGATGTATGAGGATGTTATGTTGCTGGTTATTCACAGAAATCTTCATGTCGGAATTATTTTCTTTCTTTTCAGGAAGTATTCAAGGAATTTAGCAAACTGTCACCTTGTGTTTTAACCCGGTCAATATTACAGGTAAAACATTTCTAAGTTTTTTATTGTGATTTACAGATAAAATGAAGATAAAACCAGGTGTTTGTATATAATATAGATATAAGAGTGAAGCTTAAAAATTGTCACAATGAAGTAGCGGTCTTTGTTAACTGTGTGTGTGTGTAAATGGAATAGACCTTTATTACAGGCTGTTTTTGTGGGATTGTCTTTTGATTAATGCAAGTAAAGGGATGTTGTAGAGGTGAAGGTTTGGGCTGCTCAACATCATGGTTTCCAACCACACTGGCAGTCTAGATAAGACCTCTTAACCAGTACTAGTTTAATCAGGAACGCACTAGCCTCAATATTATCCAAGCATCTCCAAAATTCACCTGAAATCAATAGATATACATTTGTACAGTCTGTTTGGTCCAGTGGTTTAGGTATCCACCTTGGAAGTTGGAGGAGGAGGGTTCAAATCCCAGCAGGCGTCTGTTCTGATAGTTTGAAAAAATCTTTATCATATGCCTAGCTGTCGTGTGTCGTTAGTCACAAATATCATGCCCTTTGAATATGGGTGACACTATATTGAAAGGTGAATTACCTTATACACAGTAACTGGCTGCATAAATTGATTTTATAACCAGAGCTTGAATCACTTTTTGTAATTAGACTTTTATGAATATTGTGGTTGATACTTATAATACAATCTCATTGTTGTTGTTTCTTTCAGTTAACATTTTTACCTCCAAGTAGAAGAGTATTTGGTAAACACACACTGACAGATTTCCTCAAAGATTCTGTGAGAGCATTTGTGATGCCCCCAGCTTTAGCACCAAAGTAAGCGCGAAATTTATGATAAAAAGTAAAATACTAAATGTAGATGAAAAACATATAAAGGCTCCCTTTTAAAGAGAAAGCAGTAAAAGTGTGTTGTATATCTCAAGGTGATCACATTTTTTATGAAGCAAGGGGAGTAATATGGGTTCATTCAATTTTCTATTTTTTACAGAGCACCAATCTACAATAATCCAGAAGTGAAGCAATATGTAGATGCACTGATTACTCGTGCGGTGAGACCAGTGTGTACAGTGTTACAGATCACTGGTCATAACCGGGCGCGACAGAGAGACAAATGGGCACATCTTCTTGATGAGATGGCCAGTCTACAGGATGAGGTATACTGATTTTCTGTTGTACATGTCTGTTGTAAAGTCTGTAAAATCATTTTTTTTGTATACTTTTCATGTCTGCAATAAATGTCATACATTTATCGTGATTCTTATAAATAAAAATTATACAAACTGACCTGGACTCACGTTTGTCGTTGAATCAGTGATTCGGGTATTAATATGTTGCGGGTAGTTCATAAAAGAGTGTCGTCAAAGAAATTATAACATACAGATACTACTCTGAGATGATTATGTCATTAAGTTATACAGACATTGAATCGTAATTATCTTAATAATGTAAGATATGTCCAAAATTTCTTTTCACAATCAAAACAAATAAACAACAAATTTCAGCTGTTATTTCCATTAAATTATGACAGGCTGACAAAGTAGATGGATACTTGCACCAAGTTCAAATGAAAACAGATCCGAACCGTCAGTACGGGTCAAGCTTTGGGACCTGGGTTCTATATTACACGCTTCAAGTTATGATAAACTACACGCTGTCTGGATTTGAGTTGGAATTATATGCACCATATGAATATCATTATGTATATTGGTATGTCAGAATGTATTTCATCTGTAAATTCAGTTTCTGTACTTAAATAAGAATATGTAAAGAGATTGCCCAGCAACTTCTCTGGTTTCAGACATGTAATTTTACAAAATAATAAAAATGTTTGTATATATTTAGTTTTGTGTTTTATGATTATAAAAGTAGTGAAAATTGAAAAAAGAATGCAATGCATTTTATTGAATATTTTTAAATTATGTCTGACAGACAATCATTTACTAAGAGACATAAAGACATCTTACCTTATGCAGTCAGTGTCATTTTAGTGGCTGTACACCTGTCTATGTTTGACAGCCTTTATTATATACTGGGTACATGTATAATGTTACAATGTCTGATTTCAGGTATTTATATGAATTATTGTATTCGTGGCTCTATTCAACCATACAGAGAGCAGATTCCTTTGTTTCAGATCATGAAGCATATATTGGTAAGTACATGTGTGTACATGTTGTACACAAGAAAAAAGAAAATATTGTCTTGTAGCACATTGTTTTCATCTTTATACTTCATTGCTTGTCAACACACATTTGTTAGAAATGTCCATTCAGTGCAGAACTGTTGTTACCATGGCAATCAAACTGTTGCAATCAAATGGCAAAATAAAAAAAAATGCTCCTGTCCAGGGAGAAACATGTAAAGAGACAAACTTTGTTTCAAAACAGTCTCGCTGGAGTTTGGTCTTAAATCTGGTTATTGTGTCTATGATAAATTCCATCATCCTTAGTTTGAGTATGGAAAGTTTTCAGTCCAAGGAGAGTCCAAAGCTTAGTCAAAATTGTCAAGTTAAAAAAAAACTGCGTATTAGATAATGAAATGCACCTACATGTATCACACATAAACAAGCAAGCTATTCAGCTGAGTATATTTATAATATATGTTATAGGTACCTGTTCAGTTTATATTTGCTTTATAGAACAATTTTGTTGGTATAATTCAATTTTTAGATATGGTAAGCAGTAAGGGTAGAGGCAATAAAAAAGGTAAAAAGAAAAAGCGTTCCAAGGGAGCAAATAGAGAGGCTAATATCTGTCAGGCCCAACAGAATATGTTTGGGGGATACTACAAGGTAAGATGTTCAAACTACTTTCACACTACAGGTTGATAAAGAAATGCCAGCAGTATTCTTCAGTCCTATTTTGAACTCTTTAATTCTTTATTATATCAATTTCTTTGGACATTAAAAGATCTGGGAAACATGTATTGGCTTTTCCTCATTGCTTGTACAGTCAGATCTAGGATTTTACCTATCTTTGTTAACTAACCATATTACCTTGATTCTGTCCTTTTGTCAATTTATTCATTTGGTTTTTTAGCTCACCTGGCTACGCCAGGGTGAGCTTTTCTGATCGATGATTGTCCGTCGTCCGTCAACATTTTGATTCAAATGACATCTCCTCTGAAACCTCTAGGCCAATGTTGATAAAACTATGCAGGAATGTTCCTTGCATGAAGCTCTACCAAAATTGTTCAAAGAATTCCATTCCATGCAGAACTCTGGTTGCTATGGCAACAAATAGGAAAAACTTTAAAAATCTTCTTCTCTGAAACCACAAGGCCTAGAGCTAAGATATTTGGCATGTAGCATTGTCTATGGACCTCTACCAAGATTGTTCAAATTATGACCCCCGGGTTAAAATTGACCCCGCACCGGGGGTCACTTAGTTTTGCATAAGAATATATAGGAAAAACTTTAAAAATCTTCTTCTCTGAAACCACAAGGCCTAGAGCTGATATATTTGGCATGTAGCATTGGCTAGTGGACCTCTACCAATATTGTTCAAATTTGACCCTCGGATCAAAATTGACCCCGCACCAGGGGTCACTTAGTTTTACATAGGCTTATATAGTAAAAACTTCAAAAACCTTCTTCTTTGAAACCACAAGGCCTAGAGCTTAGATATTTGGCGTGTAGCATTGGCTAGTGGACCTCTACCAATATTGTTCAAATTATGACCCCCGGGTCAAAATTGACCCCGCACCAGGGGTCACTTAGTTTTACATAGGCTTATATAGTAAAAACTTCAAAAATCTTCTTCTTTGAAACCACAAGGCCTACAGCTTTGATATTTGGCATGTAGCATTGGCTAGTGGACCTCTACCAATATTGTTCAAATTATGACCCCGGGTCAAAATTGACCCCGCACCAGGGGTCACTTAGTTTTACATAGGTTTATATAGTAAAAACTTCAAAAATCTTCTTCTTTGAAACCACAAGGCCTAGAGCTTAATATTTGGCAGTAGCATTGGCTAGTGGACCTCTACCAATATTGTTCAAATTATGTCCCCAGGGTCAAAATTGACCCCGCACCGGGGTCACTTAGTTTTACATAGGCTTATATAGGGAAAACTTTAAAAATCTTTTCTCTGAAACCACAAGGCCTAGAGCTAAGATATTTGGCATGTAGCATGCCTAGTAGACCTCTTCAAAGTTTGTTCAAATTATGCCCCTGGGGTCAAAATTGACCTGCCGGGGGTCATTTGTTTTACAAAAGGCGTATAATGGAAAACTTATTTGGTATATAACATTATCTAGTGATCTTCCACCAGGCAAGTGGACTTGTACCAAGGTGAGCGATATAGGGCCATCTTGGCCCTCTTGTCTTTTTTTCCTTAATATATCGCATACCCTGTTGGTAGCAACTGATTCTGCCTTAAAATCCAACCAGGGTATGTTAGAATCAGCATACATAGTTGTACAGTCTGATCATGATCTACACTTTTTGCTATTAGTTCAGTAATTTTCACTAAGCACAAATATGAAAAATAAATGCCACTGTCCAAATTGAAAGATGGACAAGTCCATATTTAAAATTTGGTGCAGTAAGGGTAAAGATGGAAGACTGGTGGCTTAAATTTTTATGCAAGAAATATTAATGTAATTAAGTGATTGTAAATGCAGTCCTGAACCCTTTCTGTCCTACAGGCTGTGATGGGATTACAGTTAGCAGACAAATTAAAAAATCCAAACTTTGAGTATGACAGGGAAGAAGTGCGATACAGTCATAGATTTGCACCGTTTGCTTGCGTTTCTACTCCTCCCATGGTTCCATATTCACAGTTTAAGGTAAGACAGTTTTACACGAATTAAGAAGAAAAAAGGGAAGGAAAATACTAAGAAATTGTTTTGTGTGACTATCTAAAAGCCTGACATTTTATGCGCTGTTTAATGAAAAAGTATGTTGCCTTTTTGTGAAATATCCAAACAGTTGCAGCCCAACAGCCTAATTTTGTACTTGATAAAGGTAATTGTACAGTGAAGGGTGAGACCTGAACATGCATGGACAAACAACCATTCAGGTTTTATCTGGTGGAGTAAGACCAAAGGTGTCCGAACGATTCTTCCACAGATGGGCATTTGAACAAAACCACTGACCATTTGTAAGCTAGCAGGATTGCCTCCCAACATGGACATGTTCCATGACCCAGGCAGGATTTGGACCAACAGCAGTAAGGGGCCTGTGATATCAGTCAACACACTTTAACATGAGTATTGAGTTTCTTGAGGAAATGAAATAGTAACAGTTTTCTCATATAACACACTCATATTTCAGGACATGACAAGTTTAGTACGATACTCACCAATGCCAAGTGCAGCAGATTTGTTTACAACAAGCTGTAAGTTCTTCCATCAAGCCAAAACACTGTATGAAGCAATTCCAAATCCATCAGAAGAGGTTTGTATCAGTACATTGTGTGCTGTAGTTATATTATATTCTTTTTAATGTTATGCATTTGAGGTCCTTTTTTACTTTCTGCAAAGACTTGACCCGAAAACTATAAAATTCCCAAGTGAATACAGTGAACAATTTTATATGAGTGATAAGTACCAAGTTTACTTTTTACTGACATGTTACACTGGGACAATTTTTTGGCAGGAATTTCTTAAATCTTCTTAAATATTCTCAGAAAAGCGACCAAAAACATAAGCATCAGGCACCCATATGCAGTGCTCTTATTCCTTTACTGTGTACAATGTGCTATTCATTGAACTGTTTCTCCCATTTCAAAGTGAATCAAGACTTATCGGTAGGGATATGAATGGCTTTCAGTTGTAGCTGTGGTAAAAACTAGTTAGTTTAAGATCTTCTTCCGTTTTATATTACAGACTCAGAAAGCAATCAGAATAGCAAAGACAAATTTTGTCATGATGAAATTACTCAGTGGTGGCCATAAACAGGACTCACAGGTATAGATTTGTTCAGGTTTGAAACAACTCGGTGTTTTGGATCAACATTTATATTTTAACTCCGTATCTTTAGAATTAAGCGAAATGCATGTGCCAGAATATTTCTGGTGTGTTCGTTAAATTAGACTTCAATTTAGTGGAATGATTTTCTAGTATATTTCAATAATGCTGTTTTGAAATCAATCAATATTTTGTATATATACATATGAAACAATGGTTATGAATGCTTTAATTCTGTGAGTTATATCAACACAATTTCAAAGCCATATGTTTTATAAGGTAATGAAGTATTTATTTATATATTTGCAGGTTCAAGCGGATTTTGATTTTAGTCTACACAAATTGTTTCCAATAATCAAAGTGTGATGTACCAAACATATCTGTGATCTCAGCTACATTGTTATATTTGAGGACAAGTTCAGCTGACTTACCACAGGATGTACTGTGTCAGCTGATTGGTCCAGCGGATCAAAGCTTCCAATCAGATTTGTTGTTACAAAAGGCAGATTTTTCTGTGTTGAAATCCTAATACATGTATTGAATGCACAGAATACACTTCAGCTGGGCAGGATTATATAGAAGATAATTGTTGGTTTTTGTGTAATATCACATTATAATTTCACCGAGTCGGCACCAAAAGTGATATTTTCACAAGTGGCACGAGAGAAAATAACTTCTTTTGGTGCTCACTAGTGAAATTTTAATGTGATATTACATGAATACCAACAATTTTTCTGTTTATGTTATGTCTCAAACACTACTTTTGTTGAGTTTGTTTCAATAAAACGTCGAAAATGGCGGGAAACGTCATCAGAAAGCATAGCAAACAGGACGTCATTTTAACGACGTCATCGTAGTATGGTTTCCACAATTCGTTACGCTCGGTATACATTTTGACTTTATTCCGGTTAATCTTGTATCAGTCAAACTCTATGAAGTTAACTGTGTTAGGACAGCTGAATTTGCTCAGTGGTATTTTGAAGTTTATGTTTTGAATATTGCTGTTGTACACATAGTCTGTTAGGATCATTGTTTTGTTAAAAATTCCAGTGAGAGCTTTACATACTGGTACTGGTACATATTTTGAGGGTTGATTGTGAAACTAGTGTAAGTGCATATGAAATAAGAAGCACTTATATTAGTTTCACATTCAACCTTCGAAAAATTTTGTGGGTAAAATGTCATACAGCTGAATTTATGTTAAATATAGAACCCAAGCTACACATGCTGTAGGCTTTCTTTTACAAATGAGAATTTCACAATTATATCGATAGTTTATATTTAATGAAAAATGTCCAGATGTTAAAAAATCTCAATACAAAGTTGTAATTAAGTATAGAAACATAAAAAAATTCTTACAATTTTAGTAAAAAATGCACCATTAACTTAATATATGCCATCATGTTTAGCAGATGAGACATTTTTTGCTCACAATACAGCTTTAATGAAATCATTATACATGTATTAAATTTTGTTTGTATAATTTTAAATATTTATAATGCATTTTTAATGCATCGAGGGTAAGCAGTTTTAAGTATCAGAGTTTTTAATTGATGTAGAGTTGCTGTTGTTTTGATTCAGACACGTGCTCGTAGTAGACATAGAAATAATTTGTTTTATTTAAAACACTTGATATTAATCAAACTCCCCACAGTGATTTCTTCCCCTTTACAGTAAACAGTAGCCACTGGTAAGAAACAAACTTGTTAAATTTTTTAAAAATACATTTGAATGTTTGTGCGAGTTTTTTTTTGGTACTTATTGTGTAGTAAGGTTAATTTTATGAAATCTTCAACTGTCAAGAAGTTAACTCAAAATGTTAATTTTAATTCAATTGTTGACATGTAGTCATTTGACATTTTTCTATCGTCATGTCGTAACTTGAAGTTATGTTGGCAGTGATTTGATCAAAGCAGTGTGAGGAGTTTGGATATTCATTTGTTTATTTGCCAAAGTCAGCTCAATATGAATTGTGTACAAAAAGACACAGTGACTATAATATGTCTTTATCTTCCATAGTATTGTATACAGAGTAAGACCAGATAAAAATGATGTGTTGTTGATACAAAAAGTTTTCTATAGGTGCTGGTTTTCATAATTTTCTGAAAATTATTTTACCATTCAAATTAACCATACCATATAACGTGAGACAAAAACAAAGCTAAAGCTTTGAAACCATGTAAGAAATAAATGTGTGAAATGTCTCCGTTAGAAATGAAAAATTGTGCTTCCATATATTGAACTTAAAAGTATAAACTAGTCGTCTTATATTGAACCAATACAATTGTCATGTGCTTTTAAAATAAAAGCAGGAAAATTATTTTCATGTTTGTTTTCCGTGAAAAAAACAGGAAACCAATTTTCACAAAATGACAGTGTTGCAGAATGTATGTTTGTAGAAGATATTTTTTAGGGAGACCAGCCTCTGTGGTCTTAAGGTGTCTGACTAGGAGTCACTAAACCACCATGATTAAAGGTTATGTGTTTGAGTCCCTCTCCACACCTTACTCATTATTTGCGAAAGCTGGCTGCTTCTTACAGAGGATGGTTTGGAAATTATCAGCCTGTAAGTAATTGAAATACTGTAGAAACTGGTGTTAAACTGCAAGAAAGATATTTTTGATGGTATCCTCTTGTCAAAATTCATAGTTACAATAGCTTGCTTGTTTAGCAGCAGTAGTCTTTTATGTTCACGTTTTGATTTCTGGCAGAGACATATACGTCTGCTTCTGATATAACATAAACCATCTGTCCATTAAAATTTATTTATTTAATCAACAGTACAGTAAATTATTATCTATACATCAACAAAATAGCAAACTGGTAACATTTACATTATAATACAATATGTACACATACTAATTTGTACAAAGTTTATCAGTATTGTTCCGTTTCCATTGGAACGTCTGCTCTACCGGAAGTGCCGTTTTCTTCAAATTCTTCAAAGTTTCTCAGAATTTTAGGATTCACATTGTATATTTCTTGCCTTTTCTGTAATTTCCTGAAATAAAGAAATGAGTTTTAGGGAACGATTGACCTTTGTTGTTTTTGCACAAAAACCTCCAAATGTTTATATTTCATTTATCCGGTCTCTAAACAAATAATTGTGAAAATAAACAAGATATTAATGTTTAAAGATCTGTGTGGTTAAGACTACAGCAATGGTCTATCGTTGCCTTAACAGAGTATTTTTAGCTCGACTATTCGGAGAATATGGAGAGCTATTACAGTCACTGGTGCGTCGGCGTCGGCGTTGCTTCTTTGGTTAAAGTTTTGCCTGCTAAGTACTATCATGCACATATCTCAGTAACCACTTATGATATTGACTTGAAACTTTGTTCATGTCTTTAGGGGTGTCATACAATCAAGACAGATAACTCTTGTATAAATTTAGTACAAATTATGGCCCTTGTTTGACTTTGAAAAGTTGGTTAAAGTTTTGCCTGCTAGGTACTATCTTGCACATTTCTCAGTAACCACTTATGATATTGACTTGAAACTTTGTTAATGTCTTTAGGGTTGTCACACAGTCAAGTCAGATAACTCTTGTATAAATTTAGTGCAAATTATGGCCCTTGTTTGACTGAAAATTTGGTTAAAGTTTTGCCTGCTAGGTACTATCATGCACATATCTCAGTAACCACTTATGATATTGACTTGAAACTTTGTTAATGTCTTAAGGGGTGTCACACAGTCAAGACAGATAACTCTTGTTTAAATTTAGTGCAAATTATGGCTCTTGTTTGACTTTGAAAATTTGGTTACAGTTTTGCATGCAAGGTACTATCATGCACATATCTCAGTAACCACTTATGGTAGTTATATCAAACTTAGCAATAGTGTTCAGGGTACATTTTGTATCAAACAATTAATTTACCAAAAATTAAATATATAGTGATAGATTTTGACTTTTTTTTATGATTCAACTTTCCTAGTTTATACTTAATAGTTAGCAGAATTTTGTTTTGCTATTATACTGATAAAAGTTTTGTTTTATTAGCAAACACCCACAATAGTCGAGCTTGCTGTCTTATGGACAGCTCTTGTTATGAGTAGGGTCAAAGATAAATAGAGGGTCCAGATTGATCTAATATCAAAAGCCTATTGCTTCCTAATTTGTGTGATCTTGAATATCAGGACCGTACATTTGTCAAGACTCAAACCAACTAGCACATTTGACTTCATGAGAAAGTGCAGTTTGTTTGGAATGGTTGACAAGTATTCTAACCATAGTGTACATGTTATGTACATACATGTAGTTGAATATAAACAAAGAACATGCCTGTACATGTTTAAAACACTTCCTCAAATTGTAATACAAAAATGTATGATATAAATAGTGTTTGAGAAAAAATGTGGTAATTTATAAAAATATTCTCACGCCTTTGCGTTGCCACTTATTGTACCAATTTTAATTTCGAAAATGTCTTTTACTTAATTATAGCAGAAGAGTAGATTCAGATATACTTTAATAGAAATACTATTATGTATGTAATGAGGTGTATGAGACAAACGTACATTCAATTTGCTTTTCACAGTTACAATGACTGCGTCTCCACAGGGGTTCGATACATGCTTATAATTTTGACCGATCATTACCATCCCCTGTGGTTCTCTCATACTGTAATAGACTTAAATTTCTTTAAAAAAAAAGAAACAACTAACACATGTGGCGAAGTGCTTTAAAAATCATACGTCAAAAAAAAAACTTGATTCTATATCAAGGATAAAAGTATTGAATGTAGGCCTACATTGTATATATCATTTTTCTTACTTCTGTCTGTTCCAATAGCAGATGAAAGCGCTTGCTGCAAACACAGCCACCCCACCAAGAACCCCTCCTACTATCCCTGGCCAGTAGGCTGTAGGGCTGTTGTCCAGCGTAGGCACACCTTGACTTGGTGTTGTGGGTGTGGTCACTTCCTTTCCAGGATCTTTTGAATCATAAGGATTTTTTGTCACATGTAATGTAAATGTGGAAATATTTTCAAAACTATCTATTAACTTTGTGTTCGTTTGTTTCTCTGAGGTTGACTCAGGTTTTGAGGTAGAAGTTGTTACTGAAGTAGAGTTCAATATATTTGATGACTTCGATTCTGATGTCATTGGCGTTGAAGATGGGGCAACTGTTGTCTCATTTTCCGGTAAAGCCGAAGTGTTTGGCGAACCGGTTGAGCAATTAAGATTCAGAACATTGCCATCAGCGTCTTTAGATTCACACTTATGGTCGGAAAATCCGGTAAAAGTGATGATGTCAGTAGGAATTTGTGTTACATTTGTTGATGGGGATACTGGGCACGTTTCATTCATCGTGTGATCAATACAGTCGGTAAAACATGGTGGGCCATTGTGTGCACCACATTCATATCTAAACACGATGATTAGCCTGCAAAAATTAAACAATACCAATATGCAAAATGGCGTCATATTTTATAGTTCTAGAGGGGCTCATACATACTTAAACATACAATGATACATCAAAGGATTTGTACTAATTAAATACATGTATCTATAATTTATTTTTTAAATAATTTCACATATTAAAGACTTTGAAATGAGTTGACATTTCAAGGTCCGTTATGTACATAGGAGTAAAGATTTCACACATTATTTTGTTAGTATACACGACGCATTTTGTGATGTAACTAGCTTACCATAGTAGCATCACGTCAGCAAGATACAAACGAACACGGAATAATGTTAGAAAGAAAATTGTCCCCCATATATTTCGGTTTGATATGACTGCTTTAAAGCCTATTCTAGTAGGGGACATTGAAATAGTACATTTATATTTCTCTGTATAAATAGCTTTTACAGGGCTGGTCTCGCCAAAAAGTTGCTGGTTAATTATCAAAGAAAATATTCCTTTTATCTTTTTCTCAAACAGAATAGATAAATATTCTGCAGTGCAACCAAGGCAATGAAAAGGTAATTTGTATTCATTGTTTTTCTTATATTTATCTTTGTGCTTTTTTGCGTAAATTAATTATGGTAAAATAATTATTCAATGTTTAAACAACCGTTTGTTTCCTCGGGAATTCTCGTATTGGAGATAGATAGCGTCTCCTTTCTCGAGTGGTAATGCGAAATAGATGTCTTTACTTCTCACGATATATGTTTAAAAAGATGAAAGTTTTCTTTTCTTTGAAGAATGTTTTTCTTTTCAATTTATACTTGGGTCATTTGGTCACCAAAATTGACAAATTCAAAGGACTGTTGCACAATTCAAATTCCTATGTTTACTGATGGACTCCAATTAATCTGTTCTGAAAGTTGGGACATGAAATAACTTTATGACCCAGGAAAAGTAGGGAAGGTGTTTTAACTTTAACTTGATTTCAGGAAATAATCAGTCACCGTGGAAAAAATGTAGATTTTTATTCACTGCAACGAAATTACATTGATAATGAAATTTATCATGCTCCGCGGATGGGGGATATAATCGCCGCTTTGTCCGTCCCGCATTCGTTTCCGGACTATTTCTCAGCATTCAATGAAACTTCATGGTAGTGTTTACTACCAAGAGGAGATGCGCATATTGTCCGCGTGTTTCAGTTCAAATATTTTGCACAGAGTTATGGTCCTTTGGCTACTGCTGTATTGAATACATAGAGTTACCACTCGTTTCCGTACTACATGTATTTCTAAGCAAGGACTGGACGGAATTCAATGGAAACTTCATGGCAACCAGACCTTTAAAACTAATATGAGATATGTGATTATTTTGACAGAGTTATGGTCCTTTGTTTTTGCTGTAAATAACTAAGAAAGATGCTCATATTATCAGTATGTCCCAGCATGGTTATGAATCACATCCCTTCATTTGTTGTTTTTTACTCCACACTTTTTCTCAGCAATCAGACAAAACTATAACATGAAATTACCATCATTTTCTGGCATGATTGTGAATTACCTCACTTTACTTTTATTTTATTTCTTTTTGTTTTTAAAGAATAAAGCAAGTCCAGCACTAAATCTTTCCCTTATTATTACTCATCTTCCTAAATAAAATAGTCTCTTCTCTTACTTATTTCATTTAATGATTTTGTTTCCACTCTTATGGTGGGATGCTTCGGTCCCAATGATATTCTTGGGGGTTTTTTACCGCTGGAACCGTATAAATAATATTTTTCTTCTTTTGAAATTTAAAAGTAAAAATAACGCGTGGTTCATGATCTTAGAGCATGTAGGATAAACAAAGCCGCAATATTTATTTGATTGTCATCTTTTTAATCCGACCAAATACTTCAGACCGCGTGTTCATAACATACAATGAGATTTTCGCACGAATCTTAATTCTAATGAATACTGCGCCAGTTTAGTAGATATATCAATCAAAAATATCTAAAACTAGTCATTTTAATAATATCAGAGCATGCAACTGCTCGGACGAAGGCACGTGCAGTAATATGTGTTTTGCCTCGACTGGCCAGAACAATAATCGAACCAATATCGTCTGGGGGTTTTTCCTTGTTATTAGTCTAAAAGACATTCCTTTTTTACCAAAATTAAAACAAACAAATGAATAACAAGCAACTTAACGTGTATTACTTACGATGACGACTTAGAAGTTTCGTCCATCAGTCTTTTACGGAAATAAAAATTACTTTGATTGTACAGTATGACTGAATAGTTGAACTGGTCTACGAGAGTCTCTGTCTCCCCATCAAGCACGTGCACAGTCACATCCGCCCCACCCTGCAAAAAAAATGTCTGTCTTTCAGGGGTAAATTAAGAGTGTCCCTTAAATATTCGTCATCAAGAAGTACAAGAGGAACCACAGTGAAGGAAATTTCTGTTAGACGGAAGCCTGATACTTGACCAAAACATAAAACACATGTACAAAAATTCTCATCAGGGAATATGTTTTGAACTGGTTACTTAGGATGGTTACCCTTCTGAGCCTCGAGGCGAGTATTCAATATGTATACTAATCAAGTATTTCCAAAACTCTCCAGCTTTTCCTTAAAATAATGCCACAATTCATTATTAAAAAAATTACAAAGACAGCGAAGTTCTGCGTATACTTTTACCCTCTACTTACACTTGTGAACATTTTCATTGCAAACCGAGAATGCTTTCTTCATTCAATTTATCAACGTTTTCACCGAGGAACAGTAACAACTAGCATGGTCTAACGACAGTCTAGTACTTATGAAATGATACCTGTTTCAGCGGTGTTCATCATCTAGTAAACAATGATTTGGAGTAATTATTTTATCATTTCTTTATGTTAACAACGCTGAAAAGGAATTTATTTCGAAAATTACAAAGGTTAATATATGCGAAGAGTTATTTTCTTCGCGGACATTTATTTAACGTTATGCGGCAAAATATGACGTGTTTCTGACGTCATATCGGCACGATCGTCAAAACGTTGTCAATGATTATGGCTTAATAAAACTTAATTTTTCTACTCTTTGTACATAGAGACAAAATGGTGAGTCGTTTCACCTTGCCATATTTAAAGGTTAATATCGACTTTTAATATCGCCTTTTAAATTTCCGTGTAAACAGTTTCGGTGATTGTTTTGATATTTATGCATTTGTATGGGTCCATAACCGGTTTTTGACCTCTAAGTCACAAATCGAGAACGTTATTCAACTTTATGGCTGAATTTAACTTTACTGTTCATGATTTTATTATTTCTTTAGTCACAAGTGCATACGGTATACATAAGGATTTTTGGGCACTGATGAAAGAAATGGGGTTTTAATGTTATACGGCTAGATCTAGATTTATGTACAGGTTTTGGGTGGTTTTTTTTTTTTTTTTTTTTTTTTTTTTTTTTTTTTGGGGGGGGGGTTTTGTGGGGTTTTTTGGGGGGGGGGGGGGGGGGGTTTTTTTTTTTTTTTTTTTTTTTTGGGTTTTTTTTTTTTTTTTTTTTTTTTTTTTTTTTTTTTTTTTTTTTTTTTTTTTTTTTTTTTTTTTTTTTTTTTTTTTTTTTTTTTTTTTTTGATGGGGGGGGGGGGGGAAAAAAAAAAAGGGGGGAAGGATTTTTTTTTTTATAAAATTTTTTTTTTTTTTTTTTTTTTTTTTTTTTTTTTTTTTTTTTTTTTTTTTTTTTTTGGGGGGGTTTTTTTAAAAAAAAAAAAAAAAAAAAAATGTTATATTTTTTTTTTAAAATTTTGGTTTTTTTTTTTTTTTTTTTGAGAAAACTCTATAATTCACTGAAAACATAAAATAAAAAATAAGATTTTCCCTTTTTTCCGGTGAAAAGGGTTATTTTTATTTACTTCCAGGACATTTGACTATATAATCAGAAGATTGTATGAAACCGTCCAGATTAGTAAATAGCACGATTATAAAGAAAAACTAATAGAAATTCCACTATAGATTTACCTTAAATCCAGAAGATCAAAATTTGCATCATAAAAAACCGTAGTCTGCTTGAAAACTAGGAGACTTGATATGTATGTAATTATGCCCTGTTAGACTGAATATTACTCCACACCATATGTATAAATTTGCCGACCTTCACAGGAAACTGTCATATTTTGCATATGCAATCTATGATGCATCAGTTTTAAAGTGGTGCTATTTGAAAGGAAGACGCGCACGAGACGTTGACGTCATATTTCGCACGGGTGCTTGAACATAAACGTGGTATTTATGAACGGATTTAGAAGAATAAAGTTTCATTTCTTATATTACAATTCAACCTGAACATGTACTGTTTGGTCATAAAATAAAAATAATATTTGTTGGCACTCGCGGCGCTTTAAAATGCACTGAATATGACGAAAGTAACGTTGTATTTTGCCACCTACGTTTGGACATATTTCACCATTTTACTCAGAATTTTGTCCGGTGATTTTTTAGTATAGTTCGCAAATGCCATTTAAACAAGAACAATACTATATTGAGTAATATACATATTTTGAAAATAAAAGTACATATACTACAATTAAAGTAACATTGGTGTTATATTCTTACGTTAATTCAATTATTGTGATTACGAAGGAAACATAATTTTATACAATGAAACATCTAGAGGCATTTCAAAAACATTCGTAATCTTTGATTGTACCTGTTTCCAGCTTGACCAAGGCATCATTAAATAAAACAAGTCAATTTTCGCGAACACAGTCACCTAGTATTTTTCCCTGACCTAGATTTAATAGAGAAACAAGAACTATCTTTAAAAAATAATGCGCGATTTTGAGTATATGAAAGTGATGGGTAGGTAAATGTCATAGGAAAAAATACTGTCAAGATTTATATTATGCAGTAACAGTAAACAGTTACTCTTCAGTCATAATTCACAATAGTTTGGAGGTAGCATCATTTTACGGTGATAGATATCAACTATTTACGTATAAACTGTCAACCTTGAATTGAAACAGAATATGGAAATATAAAGATTATAAAACAGCTCACGAAAGACTGGAAACGCATGACTATTTCATTGACCTTTTTCATGCGGTATTATCCAATTAAAAGGTACCTTACACGGTATTTTTTTCAATCCAAAAAATGTTATACATTCTTCTTGTCATTTAATTGGCTATTGAAAGATTACTACCTTCCGATCAAAAGCGGATGCGCCGAAAAACATGTTTGAATTATGCTGGGACAAAGCGTGTCATTTTTTAACACCTTCTCCTTTTCATTTATGGAAAAGGTCGAGTCAGGCTGCATATGAAATTTTGCGAAACTAAAAGGCCATTTTGAACGAAATCGAAACAGGAGCAGAAAATGCAATGTGCTGTTTTCAATATATATATTAAAAGATAAAAACACAGTCCATGAGATAATTAAATTATTATTTGCCAACCGGTTTCGCTTAATAATAATTTAATTATCTCATGGACTGTGTTTTTATCTTTTAATATATTTAACTTTTTTCCGGCACATGTTTTTGAATTTTTCACGTATATATATAAGGTTACCTACCGGCCATTTATTAAACTGGAAAGAGACTGGGTTCGTCACAGAATCTCCCTGAAAAGCTTCTGCTTCAGCGGGTGTTAGTGCCGACTCGGATGGTCGCCGGGATACAGGTCCCAGGGAACTAAAATATAAATAATTACATTGTATATTTAAGAAAATACAGTTAACATTATTTCATCGTCTCTTTACAACAGTATTAATTAACAAACATGCTTCCCTTTCCTATAGCATGGCTAAATATTAAGTTTTAAGGTTTCATCGGCGTCGCATAATCTATGAAAAGTGAGGATGCAACGGCGACAGTGATAGTGTCAATTTAAATTCTATTACTGTTCAAATTAGCCACAATTTAGTACAGAATGATTCTAGAGAGACAAGGAATTTTTGAAAAACAAGTCAGACATTTTATCTCAGTTTCTTGTTATCTTATTGATAGATGGAAAAGACAGAATCTTGAAATATTTGTTGGATTTTAAATTTTGGACTAGGTTAGTTAAAAGACATTTTCAATTGCATGGTTTTACATTTTATTCAATGAGTATTTTTCTTTGGAATGTGAACATTTTGGCGGTCACTTGTTTCACATCGGCAGTATAATTATAATTTTAAAGGAATTTTGTGCAGTTAAAGTAGCTATAATTTACAGCTCAGTATAGAACCAATAAAGCATTGCCATTTCTGTCAATCAGATCATCTCGTCGAATATCCAAAATTTTCGAAAAAAAAGTTTAATCCTGTATCCCTTGAACTTAAATTCTAATTATACATCGTTAGAAAACATTAGCTTTGGATCAAGCATTGGTTTTAAATCATTCATACATTTGACTTATTTTTTCATGATTGGGCCAAATAGGTATCACTAAGAGTTACTGTCTTTTTCGGTCCTAAAATTCATACTATTGATACTACCAATTTTACTGTTAAAAAAGTGTAAATTTAGCATTTCTTAGTTCATTTAAAATGAGACAGAACTTGGATAATTAGGCAAGATCATTCGGATAATCAACTCAAAAATGAAGCTGTTCCATTGGCGTTTTCCATCACAGCTCGATCTGTCTACATTCAATCATGGGAGGAATGGCGAACTTGGACCGAGTAATAAGTATAACAAATACTAACCTATTTAAACCGTTCACTTCTATTTCAAACAGGAGACTACAGCCAACCGTGCTCTCACAAGAGATATTCGCACAGCACAGGGTGTTTATATTGTTGTAGTAGCCAAGGAGGCCAACATAAAACTGACCAATGGAATAAACCGACACAATCTGAAAAGAGAGAGAGATACATTGGTTTTTGATCGCTGCTTTAAACTTGAGTAATATACGTGTAAAGTGTTTTATACTGATTATTTTTCTGTAACTCATTCTCATTCTCTCGCCCACTAATTAATTAATTAATTCATTCATTCATTCAATTATTCATTCATTCATTCATTCATTCATTCATTCATTCATTCATTCATTCATTCATTCATTCATTCATTCATTCATTCATTCATCTTTACATGCAACGTGTTATGTTAAGTTGCTTTGGTTCTCAGACTATTGCCTAATTAATACACCCTACTTAAGTTCAATTATTCAAAGGTTAACATATTATCAATGTTTCACACCTCCTTAACAGCTCTGCAGGCTTGTGCCGGAAACCTAAATGCATGTTTGCACAACATAAGTATTTTGTTTGAGATTTATAGTGCAAGGCACTCTGCATACCTACAGTGACATAATACCTTTCCTGCATTTCACTCACAATGCCATCATATAGTATGTAGCACGTACAGCTAGGGCATGTTTACTTATAATAAAGAATAGTGCTTTAGAGCAAAGATATTTCGTTGTGAGGTGGAAAATAGACAGAACTGGTAATCCAGTATCTATGACGCTTTGTCATGTCTGACTCAAGCAGCCCTTTAAATTGGATTGAACAATGTAAAGACAGCTATTTCTTTTTCACACCATGAAAAAGTCCGTGAATAGTAACTGATAATTATGCAAGTTTTTCTTCGGATTTTCTTCTAATGAATAATGTAGCAGACCATCCGTGCAGTCTGATCTAGGTCTGCATTATTCGCTATCCAGTAAGTTTTTAATAAACAATTAACAGAAGTCCCATATTGAAAGATGGACAAGTTCATTTTTAGGAAACTAACTGACACGCCCGCGTTCTTCATCCAGCAGTAACTATACGAAAGTTTTATTATAATGACTCCAAAAATTGAGCTTCACTCATATTTTTGTATTGAATAAAATAGAACAGGGGTAATGTTAGATTCCCCCGTCGTTCGGAAAAAAAGAGGCTCAGGTAACTGTTGGAAACTATTTTATACTTCGATGGAAGAACGCCGAGATGATCTAACTGTTTAGATTTGACTGCTTTCGCTTCCTAAACCAATTACCCATCAGGGTCGTGTACTGAGAATTGTTTGGCTATACAACATGTGACAGCAATGTGAAGTCTCTACACACTTGACTCAATGACACAGGATAGCTAGTTTAAAGTCAAATTGTACCCTTTGACCCTCCAGTGATTTGTTTTAAAATTGTCAAGAATGTCTTTTTTGAAGTATCTTAAATCGTGATCCTGATTCACCAAATAAACAATTTATAATACAACCACAAGGTGGAGAGGAAAGTAAATGATTTTAACGCCCTCCTGCGGAAAGTAAAGATGATACTTGAGTAACGTTTCTTTTGTATCAAAGAATTTCGGGGTATGTGGTCCACTGGACATTTGTATCCATGTAAGACACTTGAAACGAGCAAGAAAGTTTGTAAACAGTTATTATATTATCTCACTTTTTCATGTTTAACGTAACAAAAATGCGTGACCTGAACGGTACAGCGATCTTAAATTCCTGCGTCCCCATCCGTCAGCGGTCCGCGAAGGAATTTTGAGTGACCCATATGTAATACGGCTGGTTTCAAATGTCGTTACTTGTCCATTAATCAAAATATGGAATCTCAAAGGGCTGTCCTGGCCAGATAACAAATTGATGATACGTAATATGAATGTAAATAGTAATAACCCAAGCTTGTGAATAGAGGCGAAGAGATCAACTATCCCGTTGCTCGCACATTTATTTTCCGGGCTTAACCTTTGGGAATAAAGTCCTTTATGATTGTCTTTAAAATACTTTTATCCGTGTTAAACTCGTTTTCTTTTGCTCCACTATGCTGACAAGATAAAAGTAACCGCAAACATATAAACGAAAATTAATTTTATTTGCATTCCAAAATTTCTTGAATTGGGTGTACATACAAACATTTTTAAGTAATAAAAAAGTGTTTTAATCTATTTCGCCTTCTATGCAATTTCTTTGTAATAGTATACATAGATAAAAAAAAAGGAATTAACTTTCAGTTCAAGACACCATATATGCAATCGACATTGCACATTTAAAGGACACTACTTTTGTCCGTTAACAGGTTGAAAGAATAAACTTTGGAGATACACATAGTAAATATATCACTTTGTGAGCTTATGTCCTCTATCGGCGCAACTATGTGTATACACACTTAAATTTGTGTAAGAAGTTTTAATTAATCGCATTCATTTTAAATCGAATATCGATTGATAACATATAAATAGCTAAGTTCGAGTTTTGACAAGTAGGCCTACATGTGCCGAAAGAAGGAATGGTAGGAAACTCAGATGGGTTTTGAACCAGCAACACCCGGTATGAAAGTGCCACAGACGTTCTACCAATGACCCACTAAACGTAATTAACATATATTGTGAGCGCTCTGAAGTTGATTCACAATATATGCTTTATTGATAAACACCGGTCGTGTTATTCGAATGCATTTCTTAAACGCGTTTCTTTAGTCAGAAAGGGACGCCTTGTTGTTCAATAGTGTCATTTTTTATGTTTCATGTAATAAACTATGACATACAAATTTTTTACAAGATCAGGGATTTTCTCTTTCAAAAGATTGCGCTTTTTATAGGGACGGTGATCTGTGAAAAGTCATTCTCCGGTCATATCCATATGTTCGGCGTCCGCCGGTTCCATTAACAGCCAGTCCATTCGGCGTCCGCCCGTTCTATTGTTCTTTACAGCTTGCGATACCTACATGTAAAAGTTTGTGGCGATGATGGCGCCGTCAACCATTTGGTACACTGAACTCGATGCCAAAGACGTGTTACTTTTCTTAAGTTAGAATATGTAGCCTAAGGCGCATCGTACAAAGAGCCATGTTTGAAGGCCGCAGGGATCTGAACTGTGACCTTTAACCAAGGTCTCACGTGAATCGGCAACCTTAAAGTGATATGAACCTACAACTAAAGCGTCGAAATTTCTGAGACAATAAAACACAACACCAAATGTTCAAAATTCTGCACCCACATGGCAAGTAACAGCTTCCCTATCACTTTAACCTTGAATATAAAAGTTTTTTTTGTGAAACACTCTGATGTACAAGAGAATAAAAAAACGATTTATTTATGTCAGTTGTTGTAACGAACTGCGTTCTTGAACCTGTATATGCACCAATGGAACCTATATGCTGGTGATGAATGTTTTACTTTATTAATTTCATTTATGGCGTACCATCAGGGTCAAAAGTAAAATTTAGTACCATACGGCAGAAAAAGTGTCAAGCGTATATCAGCAGGCAATCGATAAGTTTTGGGGATTAGGAGTTTACGGAAACAACTACGGTTCGGTAGAATCCGTAAATAACGGTCAGGGTCATAAATCATTGATTATCGATTGTACTGGAATATTGCCTAAGGGAGATATTGAACTTGACGCGTAACTTTTGTGAAAATCTTATGTTTTAATTTTTATCATTTCTACCAGAAGATAAAGAAAATTCAGCATTATCATTCACATTACTTGCAATTAATAGTAATAATAATAATAGTAATGTTTTAACTAGTGAGCACTATTTCATTACAGTCACATCATCAGTCATAAAAATAGTCACAGAATAATCCAAAAGCTACAAAATTCGTGAATTTTGACATAATAATGACAATGAATCTAGTGTGCACTTGATTTTTCATAATCGGCTAATCCCTTTACACGTGCGTAACGTTTGCTCGTGAGAATGTTTAAAATTGTAGACCCGTTATTTTCAAGTACAGACGTACACGGCAAGTCTGTTGCAAAAGTATGGTGTGCTTTAGAAACGTAAATAGATGGACCTACATGTCCCCGGTAAATAGTACGTCAACTTGTTTTATTTTGCGATCTTAAATTCCTAATCAGTGTTATTCCTGATCTGATAAAGACTGACATTTGATTTCGGTAGGCTTTTTAATTTGAGAAATAGAACAGTTTCCTTTCAGAATATCAAATAGATTTTACATACTCTAGTAAACGCTTGATGTTGAATGCCTTAAAAAGTATGTGGTTTTTCATCACATGGCTTGAAAATATAATTAACATTTTAGAAGAAAAAAGGATTTATTGTAGGAAAAAACTTTTCCATTTCTGCAGTAGAATAATACCTGTTACATTTTACAGATTTTGTCATTCAGTACTCTGCACATAGATCAAACCTTGCGTGTTTCTTTTTTCTTCTCTTTTTGTTAATGTAATAATCAGCTTATTTCTTCGGGAAGAAATGAAAGACAAAAAGATACGAGTAATAAGACTACCTGGTTTTGACCGTGTATTATGAAAACTAGCTTTGGTCTGGAAGAAACTCTATGTGACACCTATAAAATGAAACCAATTCAGCGGAGCGAATTCTTGCCTTTCACTCCAGTCAAAGAGAAATGTAAAACAAAATATAAAAGTACCCGTGCAAGTGTTTCGAAATAAAAATGCATGCATAGTGAATCTTTTATTTGTTGCAAATTAACATCAAAAAGCTAAATAATATTATTGATAATTATACTGAAAATTTCATGGATCCTCGCTATAAAGACGATATCATGTATATCCGGTTTCAATGAAAAGGTTTTGCCTTTTTATGAACAAAAAACTGAAGATTCTAACCCAGTTTGCATTTTAATGTAAAACAAAACCCAATATACAACGTTTTAAAGATCATGGTAAATGTTACGTAATGTCCGGCCATAAAACTTATCGATGGCCTGAAGCACAGGTGGAAGGAACATACCTTTGACTTTTTTTTCTTAAGCTAATGCTTTTTTCTATGCATTTTAAAATTGATATCAGAATAAATAAAAAAAAAAATTGAAAAAAAAAATTTTTTTTTCTTCATAGCTCTTTACTATATATGTGACATTTTTCTGGTTTGAGCGAAAATCGCTCTACAGCTTTGGCATTTTCGCTTGTAGAACGAAAACGGCTTGGAATTTTCCATTGAAGTAAACTCTTTCTTAAAGCTCTATCATTTCTCTCTAGAATTCGTTCAAATTTGTTTAACGTAACTCAAATTTGAAAGAAATCGAAGAGTTTTTCAGAGCGACATGCTTGTTTTCATACAGAGTGTGTTGGGAACCTTGTATATAGTAAAGAGCTATGAAGAAAAAAAATTTTTTTCAATTTTTTTTATTTATTCTGATATCAATTTTAAAATGCATAGAAAAAGCATTAGAAGAAAAAAAAGTCAAAGGTATGTTCCTTCCACCTGTGGCCTGAAGCAGTTAGATCAATCATTCGGAAGTGTTCGGCCAGCATTACGGAAGCAACCGAGCTCCGATCGTAAAAATGAAATTATATACCTGTTAAACAAAACCTTAAAAAAAGACCATTCTCTTCTTTCTTTATTTTTATATAAAATATATCACTTAAATGGAGAATGATTGTTTTATTCAATCCCGTTTTGATTCTAAAATAAGTGTTATAGGTTTTGAACAAATTGAAGATAAGCTGCAAAATTTTCACTTAAAATTGTGACATTTTGGGCGTTTTACTATATATTATATAGTAAAACGACGGGTAGAGTTTTAAGTTAAAAAAAGACCAAACAAATAAAGTCTCAGAAAAATAAATAAATATTCATTAAAAAGCGGAAATGTTATATTTTATCATCCCGTTTGTATTTTAAAATAACTTTATTAGTTAAAATGTTATCGCGAGTTAATGACAGCGCTCCTATACAAACCTATAGTAAATTTGTGGCGTGTATTGGCCCTGGCTGTGACACTTTTTCTGCCACATGATTTATATTAAATATTTAGGTAGATCCGCTAAATGTTAATTTTGATCCTGATCGTACGTCATATTTGATTGCTATTAGAAACCATACTGTCAGTAAAATATTTGATCAAAGCACTGAAGGAACTATTGAAAACACTGTCTGCAGCTGCAGAAGTACAAGTCATGATAATACATGACATGAATATTAGGCAAAATTGTTCCATTCGCGTTCAGAGAAATGAAAAAAGGAAATATATCTGAAACCATATTGACAGTTATCTTTAAGCAAAGACTGGTCAGTTTTGTAAACAGTCATATACATTTTGTATTTGATTCCGGGATGTGTTTTCCTTGCAAAAAAAGCCGTCTTCAGAATACTTTTGTCGGTGATTATTTAGTTTTGATAGCATTAGATAATATCATTGGTACAAAAAGAAACTGCATTTACATAACCTGAATGGAGCCGTAAATAGCAATTTGAAAGTACTTCTAAAATAAACTCAAGCTTCCTTCTCAACCCAGGATTGTTCTGATGCAGACAGCTTACAAGTGCATGTATGTACAATATATGCAAAGAAAAAAAAACGTCAACCAAAGAAGGATTTGAGTGTGGTATACAACAGACAATATATCACGCTAGACGACCGGAACTGTGTTCAGCTGTTGGAAATTATCCCCACAATTATAATTCTGTTTTCCGTGACGAAAGTCAATCACTTACTTGAATTGTTTTAAGGGAAATTCAAAATGAAAAAAAAACAACAACACAGCAGATTATTCAAGGTAAAAAGAGACACATTTCTGTTGACTCAGTTATGTATATCTGCATCATATTAGAACGTGTTTGCCTTTCAGTTGGTAACTTTCTGTTGACATTTTCATTTTTGGCCCGGGGACTGAAAGTCCCCTAGGCCTAAGTTACATGTAGCATACCACATTTCAAACACTGCTGACTTTTTAACTGTGCTATGTGCGAATAACAACTGTAAACATACGCTTTCGGAAAGTAGTGCAAGGCAGACCAGATCAATCTTTTGTTTGAATGTCGCATACGATAAGAACATATTACAAATAAAAACAGTACATACAACTTCAAACGATTGCAGAAAGGTCTATAGCTTACGGGCTGCATTACACAATTTTTTCTGTTTTAGAAATTACTGCGCTGTTAGCTGATTACGGAAGATAATCATATGCATATCACGGAAAAGTACGGATATTTACGGAAACGTACGGAATTCGATATAAGAGTTTGTAGTTTGATTTTCAAATTTCTGATGTTATTTCATTGACAACTTTCTTATTTACGAACGATTACATATATATTTACCTAAAAATGAATTTCTTTAAAAAAAAAGATACAATTTACGTACATTCCCGAGAAGGAACTCACGTGATCAAAATCACCCGCCATTTATCGAGGACGCTGCATGTCAAGGCCCAGTGAACGGTTTCACCGATTGCAACTACAAGGTAACCAAGAATCATTTTGGGTTTCCCCTGTTATACACATTGTACAGTACTGTATTTATATTTCATTGTTGGTATTGCTTTGTTTATTTCTGTTTCAAGGTCTTGTCCTTGGTACACAATAATTTTCGATCCACATCATCAGATATAGCTTGAAGTTGAACAAAGCGCAGATTTAATTATTTTTATTGTTCTCTCAAACAATTGATATTGTTGACCATGTGATTATTTTTCATTTAACGTACGTTTTATAATAAAACAAACTTCCCTGCCACCCATATATCTGTGTCATATACTAAATTTCGCCCTATGCACATTTCGACCCGCGCTTTAGGTAAGGTTCAGCGTAAATCACGAAGGTCAAAAGTTGTTTTTAGGGGAGTTAATCTATAGCCCCAGGCCTTCAGCGTTCACAGCGCTTTGATTCCTACTAGTAATGATGAAGGGTTTGACTTGTTTTAGCTTAAATAGCTGTAACCGGTGTAAAGCAAAAACTTTTGCAATGGCCGATTTCAATAAAAGTAATTGAAAGGTTGTAACAGTGTAGTGATCTTGATAAAATTAACTTGTCCAATAGCGAAAGTAGCATATGTTCATCTTTGGTTATAGTTAGAAATTGCTTGATAAAAGTAGAAAGTTTGTTCCGAGTATGCTTATTCAGAAAATAAGATGCAAAGATTTTTTAGGATTCAGAATGGCAAGAAAACTTTGCCTGTACATGTATACAATTATCGACAGATATACTGCATTTTTTTCTCGATCTTCCTGGCCTGCAGATTCGAACTACATCTCCTTTTACCTCGAATAATTCCAATTTTACGGCAAAAAGCATGTAACTTACGGAAATAACTTACAGCAAGTTAGTTTGTTTATAAGCAGATAGGTAAAAATAAAACCTTAAAAGCAGGGTGACTATGCATTTTGGTTAGGGTAAGAAAACAAATTCACTATCTTCGATCAAATTAAAACTTAGTCACTTTGAAATGCTTCAAAAAGGCCAGTGCTATTCATTTGTTTATGTATTCATATTTCTTTTGCTAAAAGGATATAAAGGGAAGTATGATTTTACGGGAAATGAAAAAATCCTACCCAATTCGAAACCCAAAACTTGACAGTTCCCAAATTTTACTGTAGTTAATGCCGCGGACAAACTTCCCTGGATATACTCTGTGATTCTACCATGAATTAATATAGTTCAAAATTCTGACTTTTATTCAGGTTTAGCGTTGACTGCAATGCAATAATTACGGGGATTTACAGGTATTTTACACTATAAAACTTAACTGATGACATCGAAGAAGGAAGTTGTTAACATTGGAAAGTAACATTAAAACGCAGCAACGTGCATATGCTGCATGTATTCTAGGGCGTTACTATGGTAAAGTCAACCCGATCAAGTAATTCAACATCTTCTGAAGGTCTAAAATAAGGAAACGTTAATTTTCCGAAAGACTCACTCTTGATAATCGTTATTAAGCATTTTCTACATGTCGCAAGTAAAGTAAGGAAATCAACGCAAAACACCATCAAATCCAGCACCAAACACATGCTCCAACTGGGCCAGATCTACACACAGGAGAATACATCTTCTGTTTATGGGGAAAATCAGCTGACGAGTCATTAATATTAACTGTATAAAGGCAACACTATAAGTAAAGGATATCACATAAACAATAACGTAAAACTGCTACAAAGCACAGAGACGGTTACAAACAGTTACAGCCTTGGAACGGCCAGTTACACGAAATACGTGCACGACTAACGCGATATACACGGCTAAAATCTGTGTGTATCTCTACTATAGTAATGTGGGGAAGGATTTAAGTTTTTGAGATCTAAAAATAAAAGAGATTCTACTTAAAATTGAGTTTAATTTATAATTGTATAGGCTCCTTATTACTACTGTATACACATAAATGCTTGTTTATAATCTTGTTGCAGAATACTGCGTATAAAATTGATTCATTTGGTTTAAAATGATTGCAATTTAATTAATTCAATTAATACAAATGTATATTAATAATTAATTAATTCATTCATAGCAATTATATGCTGGGAATGAGAGGTTAAACCGCATTAAAAATTTTAAAAATCTCACCTGCAGAATTGAAAACGTCGTGATCGAATAAAAGAATCTCATATTTAACTGCTTTGGATTCCAGTAGTCCTGAAACAATCTTGAAGAATATCACAAAAAACACACACAGCACAATTAATAAAGAAGCAAGATGGAGTTTTGTATATAGAATGTATGCTGGATACAGATTGTAAGATGACTGTTTAAGTGTTGTGTGAGTACATGTTCTTAATCCCTCTTAGATTATCTTAAGAGACACTGTGGCGGAAGAGAACGCCGAGTAACTGAAATATTCTCATGGTCAAAACTTTCTATCAGCGGCCTTGTGACCTTTAACTTGTCATTTCGGAGTCTTGAAGGCACGTTATGAGGATTAAGGTACATTGTATGCCTAATACAAGTGTGAATGGCATGTTTCTTTCAGTTTTTTGTTGTTTTTGTGTTTATTTTTTCCTTCTTTCTTTTTTCAGTCTTTCTTTCTTTATTTATTTCTTTCTTTATTTATTTATCTATTATTTTTGTCGTATTAATACATGTCTGTTGCATTTAGTAAAATTACTTACTATGTAAAGTGAATACCATGGGCGACTGGCGAGCGTTCTCCTAGCCTGTTTCAATCTGTGACTCCGGCTTTAGGACGTCCATCTGTACGGTCTACACAGGTTTGTATTTACACCTAGCGTATTCGGAGAAGTGTATATTGACATAGATGCTAAAGCATGCGCAACTCACACACGCACGCACGCACGCACGCACGCACGCACGTACGTACAAATAATGTTTTAAGTGCTTTGCCAGCTGCAACTAAAGTGGCCGTGATCAAACTTGAAAAAAACATATTGAGCAAATAAAACTAAAATGGTTATGACTGCAAAATGAATGGTTTTAACAAAAAGTGCTGTTAAAACTTTGGGACAATGGTTTGTAAAAGTAGTCTCCGTCAGTGCGCGTTTTGAATTGATTTAATGCAGCACCATTACAACAAAAACATTTCCATTCACTACCAGTAGATGAGCATGCTTTGCTATAATATAGAGGAAAATTGTTGGTTTCGGTGTAAGATCACTTTATAATTTCACCGAGTGGGCACCAAAAGTGATATTTTCAAATAACAACTTCTGGTGTTCACGAGTGAAATTAACGTGATATTACACCGATACCAACAATTTTTCTGTTCATTTTAGGCCACACCAATTTGATTAATAGTTCGTCGGATTTTCCGCTACTTCAAAACCTAAAGGGAAAAAAAAAAAAACCCCGCCGCATGTCCGTCAGAAATCAAATTTTATTTTTGCGCAGCGCTAAAAATTGTCGCTAATTTCGGGACTTTCGGTTCATTTTAAACTCTTTTTGTTACAAGTGTCTCAAATTCAAGCGTTCGCGTAACAACACGATTTCCGGTAGCTCGGTTGTTGATAGCGGCATCGTAATTAAAACGTTTTAGGCGTCGGGAAGTTTCGAAAAACATCAAAAACAAACATATTTCTATTTTTATC
Source organism: Saxidomus purpurata (assembly GCA_022818135.1). Classification (NCBI taxonomy): domain Eukaryota; kingdom Metazoa; phylum Mollusca; class Bivalvia; order Venerida; family Veneridae; genus Saxidomus; species Saxidomus purpurata. The sequence goes on along the minus strand of JAFMSR010000018.1, from coordinate 4,281,276 downwards.
GATAAATAAAAGTTAATCAGTAAAAAACATTAAATTTCAAGTCACGACCCGAATGTGGACTACGCGAAACACTGTCCAGACAAATGGTCACCGTGATCGGACACTCTAATTAGGTCGACGGGTGATTCTGGGGGCTTTGGTGACCAACTTTGCGTGGGCACGATGGCTGGACGTCGCGGTGATTGGTGACAATTGGAAAAAACACGTGTACTCTACCTCCATCCACAGACAAGAGTACATAACTCTGTGAAGGTTTTTGTCAGAATTATGCCCCTTTTTTACTTGGAAAATACATTGAATAAGGGTAAAACCACTTGTTAACTAACCTTTAAAGTATTGCTGCGAATCTTGGAATACTTGTTTTAAATCAATACCCCAATCTATAGGCAAGAGAAGGCAACTCTGTCAGACGTTTTTTAATTAAGGCCCTTTATCGACTTAGAACCTCGTGTAAGTTTTTACCAGTCAACTTTTAACTTAACTGTTTGAGATATTACTTAGAAAATTGGAATACTATTTACCATCATGATCTCCAAACATATATAGGCAGGAGAAGGTTACTAGCATAGGATTTCATTTTAATTATGGCCCTTTTCGACTTAAAAACTCAGTTAAAATTTTCATTCTTGTCCACTTGTTGACTTGACCGTTTGAAAGATTACTTTGAAAGTTGGAATACTTATGACACTTAGCTGTAAGCAAGGGAAGATAACTCTATGAACATGTTTCTTGATTTGTACTTAAAATTCCTAGTTGACGTCTTGTGTGCATCTACTTAATTAATTTAAAAATGTAGAAACAATTAAGTTTGAAAACTCTTGGCTTACTATCGTGCTACTTGGACCCTTTTTATACAGATCCTTTAGATTTTTGTACTGCGAACATTTTGTTTTAATTAATGGAAAGCACTACTGACACCTCTTGTTATAATTACATACAAAGATAGGATATAATTATGTGATTTATTTCAGACATGAGACCTTTTAATTTTGAGAAGTAAAAAAGGTCAAAACATCAAATTAAAAAAGTGCCCGCCGCATGTGAAATTTCAAAAAGTAAATAAAAGAATATTTTAAAAAGGCCCGCCGCATGTGAAATTTCAAAAAAGTAAATAAAAAAAATACAAAAAGTACTCGCCGCCTGTGAAAATTTGAGAAATAAAAAATAAAAAAAAAAAAAATTTCGCTCGCCCGCCCCTTTTTTTAGAGAAAAATCCGAAGAACTATTAATCAAATTGGTGTGGCCTTATGGTTAAAACTCTACTTTTATTGAGTTTGTTTCTATAAAATATCGAAAATCGCGGGAAACGTCATCAGAAAACATAGCGCAAATGACGTCATCGTCGCATGGTTTCCAGCATTAGTTACGCTCAGTATACTTTTTGACGTAAATCCGGGTTAAAGATTGCAAAACAGTGAAAAATAAAAATGGTAATCCACTGTTTCAAAACTGTGGATTATCACTTTTATTTCACTGAGAAAACTCTATAATTCACTGGAAAACATAAAATAAAGCATTATCATTATCCTTCTTTCTCCCCGATCCAAGGTTTTTTTTTAACATAGAATATGCAGAATCATTCCTTAGACCCTCGAATCGCGGAGAAAGAAGCATATATTGCTTCAATATTCTAATTCCTTGGAAAATAGCTGGTCACAGAAGTAGTATTTTCTTTACCTGGTAATTTGAAATTATGAATGAGCGTAGACATCATTTAATGGTCAACTGTCTCAGCCAAGATGATAATACACCAGACATTATCTTCCCAACCTTTCAAGATCAAATTGAGAATGTTCATTCTCGATGTAAACATTCGTTACTTAACCTGTAAGTGTAGATCCATGTAATCTGACCATGATATGTACTGTGCGTTTTATTCAGTCATTTTTCATTGAGCAGCACTTTGACATGTCATGTTACCATCCGAACTGAAGGATGAACTAGTCCATCAAACCCCTAGGAGAAAAGTCTCACGAATAAGGGTATGTGTCCGTTAAGCATAATTATAAATTTAGGTCACTTAAAAAGACAAAAAATGAACACAAAGGAACACAAAAAAAATGTTAGATCGCCTAATATTAGACAAGTCATATGTCGGCAGATGGCACATCCTAGCACAATTTGCATAGACTTTGACACTTGAAACTACAAGTTGTGGGTCAGTTAGCTCAGCAAATTATGACTGAGACAGTATAATAGCTGCTTCTGACTCTGGATTGTTGTTTAGAAACGAAATACATCAAAAACTAGAACCAGAACCTTCAGATTTTGACAATGTGGCCCAATATGAAATTTCATCAAGAGATCATCGGAACAAAAATACGTGCACTGGGCTAAAAATGTGTTTACATATTTCTTTTTGATTTTACGCATTATCTCGTTTGTGACCTTTATTGATCAAGTTTATATCTTGTGATAGTGACCCTCAAACTTCAGTTTTCTTGAGTGAACAAGAGTGCCAAACTGCGTCACAGGTCAACTCTAAATTGTTTCTAATTTAAACAATTAAAGGGCAATAACTTCGGAGTGACTGCAGTGGTTTGGCGGTTGAATATAGACCTTGGATGAGGCATTAGGCTGTTAAACATTTACAGCAAGTTTAAGTGAAGACTGGTTAGGAATTTGTTTAAGCTGGAGACCGGACAAGTCTAAATTTGTCAATTTTTACCTATTAAAGAGCAGTAACTCCGGAATGACTGGGGCCTACAAACATGTTCACTAAGTTTGGTGAAGATCAGGTGAAAACTGTTCGACTTTGATAGCGGAAAAGGCGTGGACGCCGCAGCTGCAGGTGTTCACATACGTCTGTGGACGGGCGTACAGAAACGAGGCCTCTAGAGTGGGGGCAGTATATACGCCCGCTTCCGACTTGAAATCACTGTAACCTCTAAAAGACTGAGGGTCATGGGTTCGAGCCCTGCCACCGACCATGTCTTTTTCTGTTAGAAAATTGGCAGCTTCTTACAGAGGATAGGAGTCTAGTACTGGTACTTCCCAGGGAAGATATTTCGGTAAATCCGCCTGTTAAAATGACCAAAAATACGATTGGAACGGGCGTTAAACTCCTACAACAAGTGGGGAATACAATGTAGTATCTTTTAAGTTGACCTCGTGGTCTGGTTTCTGGCCCATGTGTTCGAATTTGAAGTCGACCGACAAATTAATGATAGTCTTTAGAAGTTTCATATAGGGTTTCTTGTTTTGACTATGTGACCTAAATTAAACAAACATTATGACCAAACACTGAAATGAATACGATGTAGAATATCGCCTTCATAATGTTCACAATACCAGTATTTTCTGATGGACGGCAAAACATCTTTAGCAACGCAAGCATGGGAGAAGCAAATGTCGAGCACATCAACACATCTGTGAAATCTAGGAAATATATTCAGTACTTGTAGGCATGCTGAACTCATCTGAGAAGACAGCAATTCATTGTCATAAAATATCATTGTCAAAAATTATATTGAATGTCCGAAACCGTTACATGTAGCACAGTATGTTGGTACATGTACTGAATTTAATACCACTTAAAATGAAACATTTGAACATTTTTGTTCAAACTAGAGCTACCATAGAAAGTGCTTCATCATACAGAATCTATAGTGAGTTAACCTTTCTTTCAAACTTTTAGTAGCAGTGTCCTCGACATTGCCCGGCTGCAGTGCATACCAATATATATCATATATCGTATTAAATACTACGTAAAATGAAACATTTGATTAACTTCGTTCAAACTAGAATATAGACAGTGATTTATACAGAAGCTTTATATATATAGTATCTAACCTTTCTTTCAAACTTTTAACAGCAGTGTCCTTGACCTTGGCTTCAGTGCATCCAAATCGATATCAAACTTTTCTGCTCATATGCTACATTAGTAAAATGTTTGTACATAATTTGTAAAGATTAAGATGTTGTAAGATAAAATTTAAAACGAGTTATAACACGAGAAAGTTCTAACAAACCTTATGGAGTAAGAGCAGATACATTATATTGTCAAATGGCCTTTGACTTGACCGTGAACCGTCGTATATTCCTGTGGTTAAGGGTTAGTGCACAGGTGCCCAAATTGCAAACACTGCGTGTATCGTAACAAGTGACTAAATGGGCTGGGTGAGCTGAGGTACCTGCAGACATGGTAAAACCTGGTGCAAGTTGTGAGTGACAATTGGTGCCTAACAACAATGCGTGGGACAACGTCCTTGTTGTTTACATCACATTTATGACATCACTAGCGTTATAACCAGGTGAACTGAATCAACCATAAACACAGCTTGAATAAGTGACATGATGAAATGTGCAGACTGCAGACATAATGCACTGAATAGATATTTGCTAAATACAAAAGGACAGTAACATTATATGTGATATATAGTTATCTATCTTGTAATTGAAGCTTTGCACGCATACATATTATAGAAAATACAAACTGTGAAGTTTCAGTGCAGTACCAACATCGTTACTTGAGATATTATGCTTTCTAAATAAAAACATGCCAAGTACAAAAGGGCAATAACTCTATGAATATGTAAAACACAGATATATAACTAGTCAATATGATTAATCTTGTGTCAATGAACATGTTGCGTAGGTTTAACCAGAGTAGCATAAGTGAATTGACTTTGTGTATGATTGGAGGGGAAGTATGATGCTTTACTATGTGAAATGGAGGTATAAAATGTTTTTATAACAAAATATCAATATAGTTTGTTTTCGTTTCATGTATAATATTAAAAAATATCTCAGTTTATTATTTATACTTAACAAAAGTCATCATGGCCCCGATATCCCTCACTCAATCACCATTGCTCTAAATGACAAGGCCTAGTATCATCAATCAATCTTGTCCTTTAGGCTATGCTGTCATCAAATGTTATGTCCTCGGTTTTCATCAAACATGGTCCAATTTCAAAATTGATCATGATTTGTACAAGACTGCCAAAAATCACATGTAAAATATGACTTGTACAGTGTTAAAGTGACATTATGCTCATCTTACTGCACATAGTGTATTTTTGGTGACAGTTTTATAAAAGCAATTTTCGGTTGCTGTGCATTTAAATGTGTTAAACTAATGATAATGCCGCATTAGTATTTGAAGTTGGTGCTTTAGAAATAAATAAATAAAATGCTGGACAAATAAAAATAATAGTTCCTTTCTTCGCAGTGATCTCCCTTGTGCTGTTATAGTTGTTGGTAGAGATTTCGGCAGTGGAAGGGAAGCAACTCCTGCATGCTGTTGTTTTTTTTTAAATTGACTCTCCCAGTCAAAATAGGAAAATTAATATTTGGAAAGTTATTATTTTGTACTGGTAGCAGAGAGAGTTTGGTGTATTGGTTTAAAAGCTATTATTTCCTCTACCCTTTTTCTTGAAAACAATGTGCATAATTCCACTTTAACAAAATTTTCAAACAATTGTGATGTAGGTTTTCTTTCCACGTGGCTCAGTATCTAGGCAGATCATATGCACACTATATGATACTTTCTGATCAAGTTCCATAACAGTCAAATGTAAAATGTAACATATAGACTGTTAACAATTTAATGTGATGTCTAAAGTTTTCATGTAACATAGCCCAATTGTCTACATAGATCATGTAGACATTGTTTACTACCTACGAAATGTTTGCCATTACTTGTTAGATGTTGTATGTTTTCATCTGACAAGAACAATTAAAGGAAACAGGGATTCAAAATACACTCGATAGCCCACACTATCGGCTCATCACATTCATGAAAGTGTCAGGAATGACAACTCTGCAAAGGAAATCGAGAGATTATAGGTAATTCCAGAAGCAATTTTTCTTTTATTTGTTATGCCAGATTCTTTAGTTATCACAGTCACTAATATTAGATCTTGTTTTGATAATTTAACTTTTTGACAGGCAACAATCGTATTGGTCTGCTGTAAATTTTGTACTTTGACATTTTCTTTGAAACTGCAGCAATGTCTTGAACAAATCTTTTTATACCGTGACAACCACAGTGTAGAAAAACACACACGTCTGATTAACAAAATAAATGAGTAACTTTGATTAACATTCACAGGTTATTGCACTTTTCCTTTTCCCTCTTTCACATCCTTATTTTCTCTCTAGCAAGTTTAATCTTTCTGTCTATTTAGTATTTCTCAACCTAAAAAGTTTAAAATAGTCTCCCTCACTAGATCCTCATTAGAACCTATGTATCGCTGGTGTCTTATCCAAAAATTCAGGTGTTTCTCTGCCAATAACATAGTATCTCCATCAATAACACTTCACTTCTGTCAATAACACTTGCCCTCTGCCAATAACACATCTCTGTCAATAACACTGTATCTCTGCCAATAACACTGTATCTCTGCCAATAACATAGTATCTCTGCCAATCAGACTTTATTTCAGCCAATAACATCATTTGCCAATAACATACTGTCTTTGCCAATAGCAGTTACTATAGTTGTGGTTTCTCCATTATTGTCTCTAATAATGTACTACCGTTGAAAATAGATGTTGCAGCCACTATGAATTTGTAACCTGCAAAAAGACAATACATTTTAGTAACAAGTGATTGATTGGAGGCTGGATCAGGGCTCTGGGCTCTCCTAATCTCATGTTGTAGGGCTCTTGGCTGTGGTTTGGGACTTTATTGCTAAACTTTATGATCACAGAAATGATGGACTCTTGATTAATTTTAACGTTGACACATCTTACATTTAAACAAATGCTGTATAATTCAAATTTTGGAATAATTCCAAGTCAAGTTTAATTCATAGATTCATACATTCATATACACATACATAAAGAACATATATTATTAACATTTAACAAAATACAAATTATTCCAATGTTGCAATATATTTCAGCTCAACAGTGATAAAAACATTAGCCATACTGAATTAGTCCAGGTGAGCATATTGGGAACAAGAGGGCCATAAATGCCCTATGTTACTCACCTAAGCTCCACTGCAGCATCTGGGCAACTTAAATCCCATTAGGTAGTTATATTTAAGGTACAAAATTCCATTTTAATGCATGGTATAAAGTAACTTGAGGAATCTAGAAACCGATTTTGGATAAAACAAGAGCTGTCCCTCACAACTGACAAATGCCCCCAAAAAAGGTGTCTCACAGTCTGTGTCCTCTCCATGTGCTCAATAATTGTGCCATGTAATTTTAAAATCCTTCCATGCATGACAAAGTTACAGTCAGGACACGTATGTCTATATACAGGATTCCATTACCTTCAAACTCTAAGTGTTACCTTCACCTTTGATGTAGGGACGTTGGTCTTGCAGGTGACATGTCGGCTTGATGTGCTAGACATTTGTGCCAAGTTATTTTTGAATCAATCAATGCATGACAAAGTTACAGTCCAGACACAAATGTGTGCACATATACAGGATTCCATTACCTTCAAACTATAAGTGTGACCTTGACCTTTGAGGTAGGGACGTGCGGTCTTGCATGCAACATGTCGTCTTGATGTGCTTGACATTTGTGCCAAGTTATTTTAAAATCCTTCAATACATGACAAAGTTACAGGCCGGACACAAATGTGTGCATATATAGAGGAATCCATTACCTTCAAACTCTTAGTGTGACCTTGACCTTTGAGATAGGGATATGGGTCTTGCATGCTACACGTCATCTTGGTGTGCTAAATATTTGTGCCAAGTTATTTTAAAATCCTTCAATGCATGACAAAGTTACAGTCCAGACACAAATTTGTGCATATATAGAGGAAACTCTAAGTGTGACCTTGACCTTTGAGGTAGGGACATGGGTCTTGCACGCGACACACCTTCTTGATGTGCTGAACATTTGTGCCAAGTTATTTCAAAAGCTTTCAATGCATGACAAAGTTACAGCCCGGACATGAAAAAATGTAAGGTTGGACGGACAGACGGACAGTGCGATTTTAATATGCCACCCTTCGAGGGCATAAAAAAGACAAATCAATATTTTTTGTACAATCTTGATTGATGGTCACAAGCATTGTTACTTTGAAAATTTCAAGATCTGACAACTGGTGAGTTTAATACAGTAATGGTGCAATTTGAGAAGCTGCAGTCACAATCTTTTAAGGACATCAAGACAAGGGGAGCAGTGGTGTAGAGATTTAGGTGTCTGCCGCTCATCCCAAAGATTGCAGGTTCGAGCCTCACTGTGGTCACGGCCATACCTCCTTATATGACACAAGCACTGGTTTTTCAGCTTAGCGGACTCAAGAGTGACTGGATAAGCTTCAAGCTTTCTTCACAAAAAAATTTGAGAAAGTATTTTGCAGAGTGTTAAATCTACCTGTTTGTTTTCCTAGAAACCTAAGAGCTGCAATTTCTGAGTATGAACACCCGCCAATGAAGTATACAAGAACAACTCTTGCTGCACGGCCTGGCTGGTTACTCATACCCTTTATACCTACAAAGTTGAAACAAGAGTTAGTACCTACCTATGATTTAATTAAAGTCATATTGCATCTACACACATATCAGTAACATCTATTGTAAACTACAGGTATTTACATTTCTATTAACTTTTCTTGATGACGGTTTCCTGGAGTTCTGACCAGTACTCAAGCTAAAGAAGGGATTGTGGAGGACACACTCAAATTCCACTGACCAAAGTTCGAACCCTTAAATACACATTTCCTTTTCTTACATAGTTACAACTGTAGTATCTTTAGAATATAGCATCCTTCATGTGACAGTTACCTTGAAATTCACATCATGAAAGAATTTTACAACATATGATAGAGATGACCATCAAAATTACAACTATAGTTGTTGCTGTAGGACACCCCTGCCCCCACACAACTTTGACATAGGCCGTAATTATAAAAGAAATCTTCAAAGTCAGAATTCCCGCCAATACAAAAATCTTCTAAAAGTTGAACTTTTCAGATGTATGTATACAAGATAAACTCTAACATGCCTCCCATCTTGTAGGGGCCATAGCAACAATACAACAATGTAAGACTGACCTTTGCCAGGTGTTTTAAGTTTGACATCATCGGACACACCACCAGGTAAATGTTTAATTATCTCCTCCATACCCAGGAAACTCTCTCTATTTAACACCTAGAATTTAATTTTATTGCATATACAATAGACCTATAATACAAATGTATCTTACTTTTATACCAAGAAACTACTCATAATGTTTTTACATAACTTAAAAATAAACCATTCTTACTTAACCATATTGCATACAATCATAAGTCAAGGGTAACATTACCCGAGTTTACAGTTTTAAACAGGGCTATTCCCCATCTGATTTTATCGTGTTAAGATTGTAAGCTTTCCAATGATGTAAAATGGGTCTTTCTTCTGTACTGGCGTAATCACAGAATCTATAAAAATTTGCGCACTGAACATTGGCAACTAATGAAATTTTTGCTGTTTGCTGAATAACTCAAACATAATAAGCTTTTATTCTGTCCAAGATTATATCTCTTTTTTTAGTGAGGACAGCTAGAGGTTTTGTGTTTTTTTCATTTTTTTTTTTTTAAGAGGGGGGGTGGGATGATGGGTTGGGGGCTCTAAGTTCAAACTTTTTCTCTAGACACAACTCGTGCATGTATTCCCTGTAACAAAGTGAACCTTAAGCCAGTGTATTACCTGTTCAATTAATTTACATGACAAAGGTGAGTAAGCTCCACTAAACACGTATGACATATCACAGGGACTGCGTAGATCAACATCAACTGATGGAATCTGTAAAATACACAATCACAACACTTTGTAATGTGATATAAAAACATTTTTTGGCTAATGGGTATTTTGGTAACAACAGTTTTCCTAACTAGAGCTGAAGCAAGATACATCTGCGATATTAAAAGTCAAATTATTTACAAATTCATACAATTAATTTTACTTTTAAAACAAATTGTATCTTCTATAAAGTTCTTGTACTTGAATATTAATTAGAGAACAAAATTTCTATGAAAAAAGATAAGCAATTGTTTTTCTCACTGTTTTTTAAATCCAGTTGTTTTATTCAAGTATATACATATCAACTCTTTACCTACCAGATTTAATCTTTTGCGTAGGTTTTTGAAAGAACTACTTCTAGTGACGGCAGCTACAACAGACTGTGAGGAATCTTGTTCCCGTAGCAACCCGACTTTCTTCAGATTGTGGAATGTGATCATTTGTTCAAATCCATGACTCTGCAAAATGACCAATCAACTGTACTTACAAGCATTTGCTGAATGTTAGATAATGCATGTAATATATACTGTACTACAACAATTTACTTATACATGTAATAACTTGTATTATGGCTACTGCATATATCTCTAGGAAAACAATGTACTGGATTTCTGATGATTTGCACTTGTGTGAGCTTACGTATCATTACAATCTGACAATAGAGAACAGTTACAGCAGCACAACAGAGCAACTATGCCATAATACAAAATAGAGCTGTTGACTTGAAAAATTACGTCATTTATCAGAGGCTATGCCTTCTCAATATAACGTACTTATTCTCACAAACTGCACTCAATCCACTACTTATTTTAATAAAGTTGACTTTTATTTTGTGTTGTATATGTAGGTCATTTAGATAAAGTCGCCACCTGCTTCATGCAGTCTCTATTGTTTTATTGTTTATATTCAAGAGCGTTATTTCCATCATAGTCACATTTGTGACTATGATTTTTGCTTAACAAGTGAGCTAGTGGAAGCCACCTTGAATGCCATATGCTTGAAAATCATTTTTGACTTCCTGACATTAACTAATGTGAGTCCAAGCTTATAATTCTTACTTAAACCTATCAATCTTTCAACTTTGAAGTACCATTAATTATTTATAGGGGTGTTTACTGAGAAGCTACCAAATCAATAGTGACCAGTGCAGATCATGATTAATGATACATGTGCAGGATGGTCACTATCTACAGTGGTTGCAAGGCAGAATCACATGCCGCCAGCTGGCTAAAGTTTAAAACTACTGTTACAGTTTGCAAGGGAAGTTCGGCAATAACATTTGGTAGAAAATCATTTGCTGCAGGGATGTTTAAAGTTTAATACATCTGCTCTTAAGATGGATGATTCAGCTGTTAACAAATATATATGCACATAAAAAACCCACAAAAATAACAATTACGGGTACCTACCTGAACAAATTGTGTTTTCAAGGATTTATAATCTCTGACTGGAATGCCATCATTTGTAAGTGACATCAAACAAAGAAGTTTCAAGTTCGAGATAAGGGAATTCTATAAAATACAAAATGACAGAATTCAAGATCTGGAGCAGTACATGTCTATGTAATAACAATTGGCTACAAACCATTTTCTGATAGGTTCACAAATACGCTGAAACCTATTTAATTTATTCATCAAGCTATGTTGTTTTATCTCGATATAAGTGCCAGCACAAATAAATAATAAGAGGGCCAAGATGGCCCTACATCGCTCACATTGGTTATAATACAATGTCATCAATCACATCACAGGAAGGGTCGATTTTGACTTGGGGGTCATGATTTGATCAGTATTCGTAGATATCCACTATACAATGCTACATTCAAAATATCTAAACTCCAGGCCATGTGGTTTTAGAGAAGAAGATTTTGAAGCTTTTCTTATATAAGTCTATTTGAACCGTGGCCAATTTTTACCCTGGGGTCATGATTTGAAAAAACCTTGCTAAAGGTCCAAAAGGCAATGCTACATGCCAAATATCTAAACTCTAGCTTCATGCAAGGGACATGCCTGCCAAATTTCATCAACCTTTGCCTGGTGGTTTAAGAGGAAATGTTTGAAGTAAATGGTGGCCAAATGGACGGACAATGTATGACAGACGCCAGACTGTCAGTGTTCTAAATAGTTCACCCTGGCATCCATACATATATTCAAAATTGCTTTGACAATTTTCTACCAAGACCACTAGCTAAAAGCAGTTAAAGCAACCTTTCTTACTGGCATTTCTATCATAGATGAATAGCACAGTATTTTCTGTATTTATCGGCAGTCTTTATTTGAAGGTGGTCTTTAACACAGATTTGACTGTATTCTGCATGCCTCAGACATATCAAAAGGGCCTACATTAGTTTACACATACATATATATACATTTGAAACAATGACCAATCTCAAACAGCCACTGGTTTTATGCCATTAAGTACGATTCACTACTACTTTCACCTTTATTTTGCAGCCACCATTCTTACATGGCCACTTCTGACTGGTTGCTTGAGACAAGTTTTACTGTATTCATACCTGATTGTCACAACTTTTACTGTATTCATACCTGATTGCCACAAGTTTTACTGTATTCATACCTGCTTGCCACAAGTTTTACTGTATTCATACCTACTTGCCAAAAATTTTACTGTATTCATACCTGCTTGAGACACCTTTTACCGTATTCATACCTCATTGAGACAAGTTTTACTGCATTCATACCTGCTTGAAACAAGTTTTACTGTATTCATACCTAATTGAGACAAGTTTTACTGTATTCATACCTGCTTGTTGATGCTCTCTTCTATGTAATTCAAGTTTTCACGGAATGCAGTACCTTCCAACAGACCTAAAAGCAGTACAAGAAATACATGCATTTCAGTCATTTCATACTTGTCAATCACTAGTGGTGTTTTTTATGTAAGGAGAAAAGCTGTTTGAAGTGACGTCACATTACACTCAATTGAAATCGAGTTGCTTTTAAAAAAAGAAAATCAGACTGAAATCTATTGCTAGTTCACCATGGTAAGACATAAAATCTAACTGAGAGCTTTCTGTGAAAATGGAATGAAGTTACAACTATTTATTTTTGCAATAATCTTACTGTGTTCTGTTTGTATATAATCCTGGAAATCTCCTTTGTTTTTCTTTTTAATAATCTGTTCACAAGCTCCAATATCTGAAATGTCAAAACATAATGTTTTAAGATTAAATAAACTAGACCCGTAAGTTTAATTTGTACAAGGGTTTGAATATTTCAATGATTCTGTTCTTCTATTTAAAATTCTTCAAAACATGCAGTAGTTAGAGCCTAAGGTCTCGTGTGTCAATTTTTTTACCTTTAATCTCTAAGTGTGGCCATGACTTTTGAGCTACTGACCTTGGTCTTGTGTGGGACAAGCAATCTCATTGTAGTGAACAAATTCAAAATCCTTCAATACATGAGAAGCTACTGCAAGTAGGCTCAACAATAATTTGACCCATGAACAAAGCAAAATTTTGAAAAAATTAACTCTGCATTTTATTGAACATATATTTCTGTAATAAAAGTCTGAATTTACTTACGATACGTAAGATTAGCTTTAGACTGGTTAAGTAGCCGCAGATCATTTGCCACGAAGTTTTTCATATCACTCACGTTGGTCAAATTCTTCCGTTTCTGAAACAGCAAATACACCATCTTATATGGTTATATTCAGTGATTTGATTATAACTTAGAGCAAAACAATTACACATATGCTGTACAAATTATTGTAAAACTATACAAACTAACTGTTCAGTAATTGATATTAATTGCTAAAAGAGTTCATTGGAGCTGATATCTTGAAAAACAATGTTTTGTTAACTTATTTCCAGTGATGTAGCAAGAAATATCATAAAGGATTGAGTAGATAGCTCTATGCAATTTTTAAAAAACTCTTTCATTAATCTTATACTGACTTTTAATTAACCCTTTTTAATACCTTCATTTCCGGACAATAGACCGCGGCTTATATGTATAAAAAAAGATTAATTTTCGTAGATGCAGCCCATGCAGCAAGAGGCTTATAATTTATGACATTTTTATTTTTGAAATTATTACTTTGAGTGCACACAGTGGTAATTGTAGGTTTTGCGCTGTTTGAAAACAGTTCACTAATACTTTCCAACCCATTTAGCCTTCACGGGCCAGTTTACTACAGTTTACTACTGTATATCATCAGATTAGCGGGAGTGATTAGTCATTCCTTAAATGTCATACAAAAAGACACGTCTCATTTTAAATGCCTGGATATATGCACCATACATGACGTATCAGCCGCGGCCAATATGCCAGAGCGGCCTATATGTTTATTTTTGTACCTAAATCATAAAATATACCGGTAAAGATGTGGCCAATTAAGTGAAGCCGTCTATTGTCTGGAAATTATGTTACTGCAGACAGGAGTTTTGACTGTCCCACTACACCCTCATATATTTGTATATTTACTCACATCTGAAACTGACTGTAGATCTTGAGCTTTACCCTTCAAGAAGTCAAACACATTTGTGAAGTGTCGGCCTCGGATAGCTTCAAACATCTGTAAATTGATAATCCATTTACATTTTATTTTTGTTCACTGACTTTAATTAAAACACTATGTTGCAACTAGTGAAGTACTATATACCTCACATTCTTTTTTATTTAAGTAAAATGTTCTAGTTAAGGTGTCTGCCACTCATCCCAGAGGTCATGGGTTCAAACCCCACTGGGGTTACGACCTTACCTCCTCATATGACACCAGTACTGGTTTTTCCAGGAAGCAGACTTGAGAGTGACTTGATAAAGCTTTCTTCATAATCAAGCTAAAATACATTAGTATAAACTAAAATGTACAACCTTTTTTTAAAATACTGTCCTAGCATTGGATTCTGTAGAATAACTTCGGTGGAAATAAAATAAAATAAATATTATCCTGTAGACAGTGAGTAGTTCAACCTCTGTAATCTGTGTAAATCAGGATCCACTTGCTGTCCGATCATGATCTACACTGTTCTATATTCAGTCCATATATTCTAGATAGAACCCCTATAAACCTATAAACAAATTGATGGTTCTGTCTAAACTGAAGGACGGACAAGTCCATTTTAGAAATTCAGCTAGATCAGGGTTAACTTTGTACAACAATGCAAAGAAAGTACACGTATAACTTTACCTCATCTTCACTACTCAGCCGGACTTTAACTGATTGATCTTTCTGTGTGATCTCCTGTCCAAACTCCACACAGCCACACTGTATACCAAACATGTCATCCAGTAATCCCTCGTATGTAACCTGAGAGCATAGGGGTGTCACAAAGTCTATCTCTGCAAAAGGGGGATAACTTGAATTAAACAAGAAGATCCCTTGACTGTATTCAACGTAATATAAATCCAACATTTTTATCAAATAGTGTCCTGAAAAGTAAGGAGGGTAAAAAGGTGTTTCCCTTTAATTTCATTTTTCGGAAATGGCTTCTGTTTACTGTTTGATTTACTTCTGTTCTTTATTTTATGTAAAGTCCAACAAATCTGACGCACAAACAACCAACACTTAAATGAAGTACACACATGTCTCTCACAGCCAATATCAGTTAATATCATCTGACCATACTACTGCCTTTTATGGCTGAATGCTTAGTACGGAATTGACTGTAAAATAAAACACATACGTCTATCAATTAGGAACATGTGACCAATCTCTGACCTTGGGTAGTCTGGTTCTATTAAACGCTCACCACCGCTCATCTGTTTCAGTAACTCGTGGCACATCTAGAAATACATGCAAACCCCAGTTTACAAAACCAATTGTAAGTATTACTAGAAGTACCGGTACTAAATCTTTAAAAATATTTATTAACATTTCACCTAAGAAAAAATATCATTCAAAAACAGTAAAATTTTCTTTATTTATACAAGGCAGTTTTCTGTTACCTTTTTCATTCACAGAGCTTTATATACTTCATACTTTATTTTGGATGAATATGACAGAAAATCAAAATATATATGTTTGTCACTGACTGAAATGGCTAATTTTACAAGAATGGCAATCAAGTTTGTTAAGTTGAAGCAAGCACAACATGACAACTCATACATTATCATAAGCCACATAATAACTCAGTATCCCTTAGAATCTTGGGAAACTACTTCAAAAGCTATCAGGATACCTGTCAAATATGTTGAACAATATTCACTTTCTCCCCTTTGAGGCTTAACACCCATTTCAACAGTATTTCACTTATTTACAAGCCGGCAGTTTTCCAAACCATCGTTGTTGGAAAGGACCAGTACTATACTCCAATCCTCTGTAAGAAACTGCTAAATTTCTCTCAAACAGTATAAAGATTTGTTCATACCTGTCCAGCACTACCAAGGCAATACACATTTGGTATTTCTCCCATATATCCCTGTATAGTGTGTATAGACTTGCTCACAGTCTGTAACCAGGTCATGTCATTATCCTGTCAAAAAATAACAAACACTTTACTGCATAGGTTGTTAAAGTAAAGAAATTTTATCAGTAAATATTTCTAATGTCAGATAAATTATACTGAAAATGGTGTATCTGTGACTCACTAAATTTGTATCATAATGGACTTATTTATTCTTCATTTTGGTCAGTAACATTAGATGTTCAAAGGTGTAGTCACTGACTGAATCGTTAAAAGTGGAGATCATGATCAGACTGCATGGATGTACAGGCTTTACCGGTACATCACGTCAATTTCACCAGCAATACAGTTATTAACAGACAGGCAGTTCCTAGGAAATCCAGTACTAGATACATATTCTAAACTACTATAAACTGCAAACTTTCTCAAATAAAGTGGCATGCTTGGAAGCAGGGCTCCAAAATGACAAATCACACTTTTAAAAGTGGGTAGCTCATATATGATCAAAACATCGTAATGGCTACCTGTATTAAATGGACATTTTTGAAGCATACAAAACAATTCTAATCTAATATTATTGAATGATAACAAGACATCTTAACATAAATGTTTGTATCTTTTCAGACTTTATCAACTAAGCATCAAATCTTAATTACTAGATAAAATGATTTGAAGAATTCAGGCGTTTCCATGGATAAAATGTCTGTATCCAACGGCAACAGGTTCAGGTCAACTTCATCAAGATCACAATGGCCAAGTACTCCTTCCTGTTCTAGAATCATCTCACACAGGAACAACTGAAAAATGTACCAACATATTTTAACCTCTTAACTGAAAAAAACGAAAGTTGTTTCAATGCATGTCTAGCCTCAAAGCCAATCAAAAAGTTGTTTCAATGATGCATGTTTTTTTGTAAAGAACTGGCTTATCTATTATTTTTCATTGTTTAACAAGTGACTTTTAGAAAAGTACTTGTACTGATTAAAAACTCATCAGCATGGTACGACTTACTGATTGTAAGTGTAACTGTAATACATGGTACTCTTCAAGACAAATGCAGGCTACTTAAAAACATCCAAATAATTTTTTGACGTTTTGTCTGAACTCACCCGTCTTGGCACCATGACAATACGGTACTTTCTCCTTTCTTCTCGTGACTGTTCACTAGATATCTGATCTGCTATAATCTTCATTATGTTTATTTTCGGCTTGACCAAATATACACGTCTGAAGTAAAGCAATTTTCAAAACATTACTCTACAAAATCTACTGTTGAACAATATCTATAACAAAAGATTTCAAAAAGAATTCTAGAAAATTCCAAAAAAGAAACCAAAGACTGGACGTAAAGAGCTGTTTTGTCTCAGACTGTTTAAGTAAGCTTGACATTGGAAGTACATTTTTTGTATTGAACACAGCTTTAATCATCATATTCTGCACTTTAATACTCATTTTCCAAATGAATTTAGTTAGAGTCAGTTATACTGACATTTGTTACAATAGAATCTGTTCTCACCAGATTGGAATTGCTCAACCCATTCTTAAAGAAAAGGGACAATTCACCAACTCGCCAAAATTAATCTTATGCATAAAAATTGATTTTTACACATAAAGAAACAAACTGACAAACTTTCTTGGTCATGAACAATATCATTGTACCACATCTGA
>JAFMSR010000018.1:4228541-4258541 GCA_022818135.1 Saxidomus purpurata | reverse complement strand
AACAAGCCTGTATTAAGTAGATTCCGGTAGTGAAGTCGATTCCAGCACTGATCGGTATTCTTCCCTCATAAATGCCACACACAGAATGTGATGTCCTGTATATGAATATTTGATTTTAGAGTTTTATCATTAGTACCGGATAATCCATATGACAAACGCCCTCAGAAAGGTTTATGTTTTAGGTTTCAGAGGAAAGTTCCAGAGACACCCCTGGTTTTTTAACATGCCCGGAGGAGCAGAGGATTGAACCTGTGATCCCTGGATTACAAATCGTCTTTAACCACTGGACGACTGATCCGCTCCTGTGTTCTGTGTTATTGTTTACTCAATAAATACGTTCAGACCTGAGGTGGGACTAAACATCTGGGATGTGTAAACAATTACACCGGTAGATACAGATATCTTGCTGAAAGAGCTATAAATCAATCCGAGAAACTCGTGTCAGTACAGGAAATAAAAACTTCAGAATATACCTCATTCAAGCATCTTTCAAGGTCACTTCTTACTCGCTTTTTTAAACAGTTTATATCGGGAAGCTTTTCGCTTCCTGCCGCTGCCATATTGCTTGGTGGTTGTAAAGTCCGTGCAATGACGTAAACTAACCGTACAGTGTGACATATGGCGGGAAATGCTGCTATTGTTAGTTAGCTAGTTATCTTTTACATGAATACTGTAGTTCAATGAGAGAACATTATGGCCATTCGTGGGTGTTAAAAAATGAGGTCTTTAAGTTACGTGTTTTCAGTTTTCCTGTCAAAACCTGAGAGTACATAAATACAGTAGTCTTTAAAATGACACCAATCCACCAATCGATCAGCGAAAAATCACGGACCTCCCTTTGTTGCTAAGATATAATCGAGAATAATTTTTAACATTGGTGTGTCTGTGATTTTTAAGGAACTATGACTTGTGCATAAATTAGAAAATCATTTCAATTTTTGAACCAGTACCGTACTTTTACGCTCCTTGAAATTTACTTGTTTGCATAGTTGTTTGTCTTTGAGTCATGTGTTTATTTGAGTCATGTGTTTATTCAATATGCATTGTACCGCTCTAAGTATCATGAAATAACATGGCACAAATGTTCATCTTCATGATCAAAATGATGCACAAAGTGCATGTTCCAAACAGCTAAAGAAGTGATATCGTACACACAGTGACATACGGTGGAAAAATTGTCGAATGTTAGTTAGTGTTTTACGTTCTATAGGGAGACATTATGGCCATTCAATGTTGTTAAAACATACATAGCCCAACATATACACATCTGCTCATACGTGTTCATTAGTAACCATTCAATGCCTTTGGTTATCTATGTTAAAAAGGCGTCAAGACCTATGTTATGGGTTTTGAGCCCATTTTTGATCGTGATGCTGAAGGACAGCTACATGCTCATGACACACCGAAAAATAAAAGGTCATGTGACAATATTTCATGTCCTATCTGTTGCTTTTGAAAAAAATTGAAGGCTCTGGAAAAAAGAAAACTTTTTGTAAACATTTATCATATTTAGACTATGTACATAGTGTATGCCTGAGTCAGCTCAAACTATCATTATTATTGCCATAAAATATAGAACGCTATATATACGCTTGGTGTACAAAGTCATGACACATCCTTATATTCTAGGCAATAACTGTGTTGCGTTATTTTAAAACCGGTCCATGCATGCAGAAGTTACTTGGCGGACAAGTAGTTGCTAACGGACGGACACAAACACACATATAGTCCCCAATCTGTTTACGACCAACAAAGGACTAATAACAATTGGCCATAAAATGCGCGATAGTTGGGTTGATGCTGATTGGAACAGATTCAGATTATTTTCATTACTTAATGAGCTATACCCATCTATTTATTTTTTTTTAATCGCACACGACATCACAAAACAGAGATATATAGGCGGTCGGTTGTTTATTACATTTGCAGCGTAAAATATTGGCATGCCTTGCAAAAGGGACGCTTTGATTTTACTGAATATTTATCATATCACCGGCTTGACTTATTCGGTTGTCTTTCTTTCTTACTAAATGTTACTGAATTGGCGAAGATTCATTTTTCTATATTTAATGATCTAACTATGTAGTCAGACATCTCTGTTTCGTAAGAGAAATTTGTTAGTTATCTCCGTTTTAGCTCCCACGAGGATTCTCAGGCGAGCTATTGTGATCGTCTGGTGTCCGTCGTCTATCTGTCTGTTTACAATTGCCTTGATAAGTTAAAAAAGTTTAAACTTTATTTATTTTACAACGATTTCAATATAAGTTATACAACTTCTGTCAGACCACGCTCGTTGGCGCAGATGGTCGCGCTGTTGAGATCTTTTACGGCGGAAACCGGAGTACCCTGAGAAAACTAGCTTGTCCGACTTAGTGATCAGATACTTTAAAACACTCTGGAGATCACGATTGACATAAAATCTTCATGAAAATTGGTTCGAATGTTCGTCTTAATGATTTCTAGGTCAAGCTCGAATCTGGGTCACCGGGGTCCAAAACTAGGTCACACTGTCAAGAAAAAAACTGATTAACTCTCTAGAGGTCACATTTACTATTTGTCTGTTTCGAATCTTGGTCACTTGGGACCAAAAACTAGGACACAAAGACAAATCAAAGAAAAGCCTTCATTGTTGACACTTTAGAGGCCACACTTCATATCATTATGAAAATTGGTCCGAATATTTTTCTTAATGTCAAGTTCGAATCTAGATCACCTGGGGTCAAAAACTAGGTCGTATGGTCAAATCAAAGAAAAACGTTGTTAACACTTGTGGCGCACACATTTGTCAGAATGTTTGTCTTAATGATTTCTAAGCTGTTCGAATCTGGGTCACCTGGGGTCGAAAACTATGTCACACGTTTAATTCAAAGGAAAACCTTGATGGCACATAAATGTTTGTCTTAATGATTTCTTCATTAAGTTCGACTCTGTGTCACCTGGGTTCAACAACCAGATCACACCTACTATCAAATCATCATTAAAATTGGTTAGAATGTTATCTCTATGATTTTTAAGTCTAGTTTGAATCCGGGTAGCCAGGGTCAAATCCTATGTCACACTATCAAATCAAAGACAAACCTTATTAACATTTATTAACCAATAATCATGGAAAGTTTTCCGAACGTTTGTCTCAACGATTTCTAGGCCAGGTTCGAATCTGGATCACCTGGGGTTAAAAACTTGATCACATGGTCAAGTCAAAGAAAACACCTTGTAAGCATTCTAGAGGTCACATTTACTATCCAACCATCTTGAAAATTGGTTAGAATGTTTGTCTCGGCGATTTTGAGTCCAGTTTAGATGTGGGTCATAAGTAGGTCACCAGGTCAAAGCACAGAAAAACCTTGTGAACACTCTAAAGGCCACATTTTATGCCCGCTCTTCATGAAAATAGGTTACAACATTTTGTCTCTCTGGTCTCTTTGGTCACATGGGGTTAAAACTAGGTCATGTACTCAGGTGGACAATATAGGGCCATCTTGTTTTCTAAAGCATTCAAAACTATCGAGGTTAGTTCATGAAAAATGTATTTGAAGAAATGCAGATTGGACATCCATTGGTAACCCTGCTGCTAGACTTGGTGTAAACTTAATCTCTGGGAGGCTGGAAAGACTTTACTTGAGTAATATTCCCTTTTAGCTCTTTCCAACTTGCAGCAGAAAGTAAGGTCATCAGAAATTGGGAGAATATAGTTTTATATTTGTTTTTATATAGGTTTTCAATCTGTAGATAAAAGTTCTTGAAACTTTATCATTAAATATTCCTCTCTAGGGCTGGTTCCTGTCGAATTGACAGTAACACAGACAAGTGAGCAGGAATTTGAAAGGTAGAAGCAAGGACGTGTAAGAAAGCTGCAAGATAGAAGTAATTAAGTTTAGAGGAGTGAAGAAGTGGGAAATGGCAACAAGTCAGATAAAATTGGTTAGGTTTTCTTGGTTAAATGTGTTTCTATGAACTCAAATTTATTT
This sequence comes from Saxidomus purpurata, assembly GCA_022818135.1. Lineage (NCBI taxonomy): Eukaryota > Metazoa > Mollusca > Bivalvia > Venerida > Veneridae > Saxidomus > Saxidomus purpurata. The sequence continues at coordinate 4,254,573 of JAFMSR010000018.1, read as the reverse complement.
AAAATCCAGAATCCATCTAATAGAGTGAAGTACTTGACATGGAAGTCCATTCCAGAAATATTCACTTTGATCTAACAAGTTTTTACATTAAAATCATTGATGACTCTATAGAGCAAGACAAACTTGTAACATCTGTTTTTGATTAAACAGTTTTTTACACAATTCACATTTAGTACCCGACTACATGAACAGCTCCCCTGAACAGACGCATAGACTGCTCTAATCTACAAACATAGACTACTAAAACACAAGAACGTTTCTTCCATTTATTCATAAAAAATAATTTCAAATAACATTTGTTCCAAAATATGCATATAATTATATAAGGAGACATAGTTTCACAGTCTGCCATAACACAAAAGTAATAACATTACTTCTTCAACTTTAAAGGTTTCATCTTTAGATAAATCCTTTATATGCTAAATTTTCTAAAATGGGTGCATCCATCAGGTAATTAAGACTGTACCATTTACTATTTATAGAGGTGTTTTTAGGTGCGAAATTTCTAAAATTGAGAACAGTGTAGATCATGATCAGGTTGCACGGAGTGGTGACTGACTTTCGTCTACAGAGATAGCAAACTAAGAACTATCATGTAAAAGCAGTTTGGAGTCTCTACCCTACTGGCAGTAAATAATCTTGCCTTTACACCCCATTTAGATCATGATCAGCCTGCACATATGTGAAGTCTGATCATGATCTGCACTGTTTCTGCTATGCAATCCATAAATATTTAGTTGAAACCCCTTTGAATAAATGATAAGACAAGTCCATTTTAGAAATCTATAGTAAGCTTAAATATAGGAAAAGCTTAAAAGTTTCCCCTAGAAACATTCAGCTTAAATATCGAAAATGTTAACTCGAAATATCTGAAACTGTCAAAAATTAACTTTCCTTAGCATCAAAAGTTTCGCACCTTGACTTACTGTTATCACAAAAGATTGAAGTATGGTGGAAATACTACAATGAACCGTAGCTCCAGTCAACAGTTCTGACATCATTTAACACAGCCACAATATTAAAAAAAGTTTTACACAAATATTCATTTGCATATTTCTAATAAATTTATGTTAAAGTGAAATTGCTTTTAAAAGATACTGTAATAAAGGTATGTTTCAATTAAAAGCAAAAATGTCAAAAAACATAAAAATATTGAATGGGCTATTAATATCAAGAGATATATCAAAATTACATTACTTTACATTTTGAATAATGACGATAAACAAAATGATGATGTTGATGATGATAATATAAACAACCATGATGACAGTGAAGATGATGTATATGATGATGATAGTGAAGATGATGACGGCTAAGATAACAAGTTACACATACTGAAATTCTCTGTATAAACTGCTTATATACACAAAGCAAGATCAACGAAAAATAATGTCGCTGTTAAAGGTTTCTCTTTTTTGTTTGATTTTCAACACAAAATTTGAATAATTTGCTGCAGGTTTATACCAAATATTTATTAAAAACAGTGTCAGACAGGCTATACGTTCCATCCACACTGGCATATATCCGGCCTACACCTTTATATTGAGACACATTTGCCGATAATGCGCCGGATTCCACTAGGCAATATGAAACGAATATACCAGAACACACCAGCACAGATGAAACGTATAGTCCCACAATAAAATTATTTTGGTAGCAACCTTAAGCTAACATATTCCTACTCTAATGGAAGTTGATTCATGTATACAAAATTCAGATATCAAAATGACTCTGCATCAAATTATTAAACAACACATAGTTTAAAATAGAAAACAAATTGCTGATATGTATAAAAGATATAAAAACTGTAGAAAACTGTAAAACATTGACCTATTCATTAGACAACATCTACTGTAAACAACGCTGCTGCATATTCAAATCAAAAGCCTCGTTAAATGTGGAATGTAACATGTGGAAAGCTGGCAAGAGCACATTAACATGTGTATAAAAAAAACAAACACAACCTGTTTTTACCACAACACTAATACTATACATATTTAAAAGTATTAAATGTATACATAAAAAGTTAATACACTAGAGGATGAATAAAAAAGGTTCTCGTTTAGTTTCAGCAAAATGTTAAACATAATCGTCTGTTGTGCTGTTTGTTTTGACTGATATTGTATCAGTTTTAGAAACATAAATGTTGCTGACATGGTGTTTTTTTTCCGTTGTTCTTCTTTCTGTCATTTTTACTATATAATAAACTCTGAATAGATTTTACTTTGAAACATTTTATCATCATTTTGTTCATTCTTAAATTTCTCACAATTGAAAAAATCCCCCATTTTGTTTAGAATCTGGGCAAAAATCCACCAATCATTTTCATTGCACTATTTTGATGAAAAAAACTTGGCCAACTGGAAAACATTTTGTTCACATCAAAAACTAATTATTAGACAGAAGGAAGACATACCTTGTACATTTATAAACATAATCCAGCAGTTTTCTAAAAATCTGACATAGATATTTAACTTTAAATCTACGTGTTTAGGTCAAGAGCCAAATTATAATTTATATGATAGTAAGTCATTAAAATCTTATTGAAACTGTAAACAACACTACAAGAAAGAAAAAATATAAAAAAATTGTGGAAATATGAAAATTTGCTAATGCTTACTGAAATGGATAAAAGGTTACGTAAACCTGAAAAAGTAATTAATTACTATTAGAACTTAATCTGTAAGAGTGAGAACTCAAGTTGGAAAAAAGTAACTGGAGAAAGACATAATGGAAAATGTTAAAATCTGTCCAATTAAAATATCAGACAAATACAGGGAAATTACTGAGTGTCCCTAAAATGTTGGAAGACATTAAAAGGAATCTTGAATGAACTTAAATGAAAAGATTTTTTTGCAATGCTCATTATAGCATTTCCTGCTTAATAATGTAAAAGAAAATGCTACATTGTTGCATTCCAAGTATTAGGAACAAAACCATTTAACTGTGCAGCTATGTATAATGCCAGTGTGTTCAAACAACTCTGAAAAGAAACCACCTTGTAAATAAAGACCAGCAAGCAACACTGCAAGTTTCATCTTTAGTAGAAACACCAGTGATAATAGCTTTCTGTCGACAAATATTGCTTTCACTTGTTTCAGCAGTGGTCTTTGTTCACAGGTTTGACTGCATTTTAAAACACATGACTATGTCCATCAGCATTAAATAACAACAACAAATGGCAGTGATTTAACAGATTTAAAGCATGCAGAACATTTTTATATTCGCGCTGTTTATCTTCATCATACCGTAACAATATAACTAGATGGGTGTTCAGTAGAACACTTGTGTCCCCCTCTAACACTTTGTCACAATAACCAGTAATTTCGTATCCAAGAAGCAAATGGAGCATAACTCTGTCAAATATGACCTTGACCTACAAAATGGCGGCATCATGACACTTTTGTCATAAGCAATGCAATTTGAAAGTTTGATGAAGAAATCTTAAGAAATGGCATAGTTATAGCTAATGTTGAGTTTTTGTAATGGACTGACAGACAAAGCGATCCTTTTCTCTGAAAGGGCGACACAATAATTATGATCCATAACATGGCTAAAAATACATATGTACTCATGGTAAGGTAACATAATATCTTAATGAACTGGCAAAATCTATAAAAAAATAGCAGAAGATAAGTTTTGTCATGATGCACAACAGCTCATTGGTGTATTTGATCTGATTAATCATTAATAGTAACCATCTAAAAATTGTATTACAAAGAAATGGTAAATTTTCATAAAATACTACAATTTCTTGGGGTAATATTTTCTGGAATTCTTTCTGCAGTGGATATGTGACAAGTATGGCTTATATTTATTGTGCAGATATTTTCAAACTGATCTGAATGATCTGAATGCATACTGGTTGCAAAGGTCAAATGTTGAATATCTCATAGCAGATTTCAACGAAGCTCTTTATACTTGAGGTCTGCAGGTCACTTACATATTCCAACACATATAATACTGTAAAATTCTCAATTAAACAATACATATAAATCTCCTAAAACAAGCAAATGGTTCTTACATGTATATATATTTCTAGATAAAAAGATTGGAATTAAAATTTCTCCTTAACAACAAACTGATATTATGTTTTCAATTACACATAAAGGCCAACCATTTAAATGATGACAGTAGTTTGTTCTATTCATAATTACGGTATCAGTAAATTTACATTTTAGTTGACCAAAAACACAGTTAGTGCCTTACACAATTTGCATCACTTAAAAAGTACAATAATTTTTATTATAAAATATCAATAGGTACTCTAATAGAAATATAAAAGCTCTATCTATCTATAAATGGCACATTTAGAGTAGAAAATATACCGGTACATTCAATCTAAAGGACAAAAAACAACAGCAAAAGTTCATACCATATACACTTGTTAAGCACCCCTTGCATTTGGAAATTTATGTCTTTAAAAATGTCAACATAAATACAAATTTGCAAAGAATTCAAGTGTTTGATTTGGTTTAAAACATTGGATCCAGTTACATGTATTGACTTACATGTAGAAAATATACACGGTGTGGTTAATAGGGTTAATGTGGTAATTTTCTTCCTTGATTTTATCTATAATCGCCCTTTTATTTTGATACATGGAATGCTGTCAAATTCCCACAAAAAATATTTGTTGTTACGTCAAGACGTTATCAAAATTAAGATAGAATGTTCAGTAAATAGGGAATGATTCTTTACATAAAACTTGGTTACATGTATATCAGCAACATTTTAAGGAATGTATCCTTGACCTGAAAGACTGGATAAAAATTTCATCTGTCCTTGGTACTGCTTGGTTGGCAGAGGTGACCTGCAAATGTGTTCTTCACATTTTGACCTCTGCTAGCAGAACTGTTCCATACTTCGAAGCTCTATAATATTATAGAGTGCTTGTTTTACATCTGGATCCATGTGGCCCTGTAATATTTAGAAAAAGCATGTGTCTAAATCTCAAGAGTAAATCATTAACCAACCAGTGTAAATCATGAACAAACCAAAGTAAATCATGAACAAATTGGAGTAAATCATGAACGAACCGGAGTAAATCATCAACAAATTGGAGTAAATCATCAACAAACCAGAGTAAATCATCAAATTGGAGTAAATCATTAACAAACTGGAGTAAATCATTAACAAACCTAAGTAAATCATTAAGGAATTTCAAAGGAGTCTACACTGAGGACTGAACAGTTTAATATAAAGATACTTTTTAGTATCCATTAGTATATTCATTGCCTTCCTTTGAAGAAATACCAAAATTAGAAGTGGAACTGTCAGGACAGACAGGGTTGTCTTTCTTGATATTTAAACAAGAGGGCCAAGATGGCCCTATATCGCTCACCTTGGTACAAGTCCACTTGCCTAGTGGAAGATCACTAGATAATGTTATATACCAAAAAGGTTTTCCTATATACGCCTTTGTAAAACAAGTGACCCCCACCCCCCACGGGCAAGGTCAATTTTGACCCCAGGGGCATAATTTGAACAAACTTTGAAGAGGTCTACTAGGCAATGCTACATGCCAAATATCTAAGCTCTAGGCCTTGTGGTTTCAGAGAAAAAGATTTTAAAACTTTTTCCTATATAAACCTATGTTAAACTAAGTGACCCCCCGTGCGGGGTCAATTTTGACCCGGGGGTAATAATTTGAACAATCCTGGTAGAGGTCCACTAGACAATGCTACATGCCAAATATCTAAGCTCTAGGCCTTGTGGTTTCAGAGAAGAAGATTTTTAAAGTTTTTCCTAAATATGCCTAATGCAAAACTAAGTGACCCCCCGTGCGGGGTCAATTTTGATCCGGGGGTCATAATTTGAACAATCTTGGTAGAGGTCCACTAGCCAATGCTACATGCTAAATATCTAAGCTCCAGGCCTTGTGGTTTCAGAGAAGAAGATTTTTAAAGTTTTTCCTATATAAGCCTATGCAAAACTAAGTGACCACCCCCGTGGGGTCAATTTTGACCCGGGGGTCATAATTTGAACAATCTTGGTAGAGGTCCACTAGACAATGCTACATGCCAAATATCTTAGCTCTAGGACTTGTGGTTTCAGAGAAGAAGATTTTTAAAGTTTTTCCTATATAAGCCTATGCAAAACTAAGTGACCACCCCCCCCAGGGGTCAATTTTGACCCGGGGGTCATAATTTGAACAATCTTGGTAGAGGTCCACTAGACAATGCTACATGCCAAATATCTTAGCTCTAGGACTTGTGGTTTCAGAGAAGAAGATTTTTAAAGTTTTTCCTATATATTCCTATGCAAAAACTAAGGGCCCACCCGCGAGGGGTCAGTTTTGACCCGGGGGTGATAATTTGAACAATCTTGGTAGAGGTCCACTAGACAATGCTACATGCCAAATATCTAAGCTCTAGGCCTTGTGGTTTCAGAGGAGAAGATTTTTAAAGATTTTCCTATTTGTTGCCATAGCAACCAGAGTTCTGCATGGAATGGAATTCTTTGAACAATTTTGGTAGAGCTTCATGCAAGGAACATTCCTGCATAGTTTTATCAACATTGGCCTAGAGGTTTCAGAGGAGATGTCATTTGAATCAAAATGTTGACGGACGACGGACAATCATCGATCAGAAAAGCTCAGCCTGGCGTAGCCAGGTGAGCTAACAATGCAAGCAGTGATCTATAACCATAAAATTTGACTATTTTACAGACCAAAAGCAGAAACAACCTATATTTCTCACAAACTAAGCACAACCGCATTACTCCTGGCAAAATACAAAATATGTACAAAATTAATGTTCCCATTTTCTTCTGCTTTAGCTATTTAGAGAACATCGATGTTTGGCTACAGTAAAGTACAAAAAGAATTACATTGATTTGAAAGGAAATCAAAATACCTGTCTGGTAAATGTAATTACATTTTGCACATTTCCTTACACAATTTACTGTTAAGGGTGCACTGTTCTCAAACCTTACATTTCTACAAACCTTGTTGCTTTACCTAGAGCTTTTTTTTCTTCTTCTATGGCTTATTCTTTTTCTATGGCTTAACTATCAACATTTTTGGAGTTACAGGCAAGCAGTGTACCAAACTATCGCTCCTGGGATGAACCAGTACTAAGCTCCTTCCGTAAGAAACTGCAAACTTTCTCAAGGAGACGTGGCTGGTACTGGGGTATAAACTCATGACCCCTTATCTTATCAATGAGAGGCTACAGTGATTTCAAGTCAGTGACTCTAACTACTCGCGCACAAGGGAGGTCTGCCTTGTATTCAGACGTTGCTTACCTGTACTGCACTAAGAAGGTGGGTTCTGTACGTACTAATCACTTCACGGTAATGTCGATCTGCTTCCTGCAAACAAAATAAAATTCACTTATTTACTGATGTATACATTCATTTTTTTTATGTTGCATATCATGAATAACTGCTGTGAATGCATTTATACATACAAGCATGAAATTTGTTGTTTTAGGTGTCCCTTGCTTATTTACGAACTTCTCGGTTTTTATATGCTTGCCACAATTTAACATAGAGATTTATCTACATACTTTGATATCAAAATCATTCATAAATTTCTACATCATTCACTTCAAAAACAGAAATTTGTGTGTCACTACAGGGAAAGTGCAATGTACTAGACTAATTTTACTGAACAGCCCCTCTTAGCACAGTAAAAAAAAAGAACCATAGAATAAATGAAAGTACTCATAGGAACTAATGTGTGTTTTATTTTAATAGGTCAAGTTAGTTTCTGTGGTTAGTTTCTGTTTGACATTTTACATTCAAGTTTAAGCCTTCTATACTTTAACCAGAAACTGTTACCACTGTCTACACTTTTTACAATTTTGTCTAAGATTGTTAACAATTCATTCCGAATGGTAATATAAAGTGCAATTAAGAAACAAAGTTTGGTTGGAAGATACACTTTCGAAAGATTAGAACGTTCAGGTGGCCCTTCCCCACAGCTTGTTGCAGATTACCATGTGCTTTTCAAACATCACATCACAAACTGAACAGAAGTACCATTCCTACAGAATGAAGGCTTGGTGCAAAACTGTCCAATCAGCTTCTCAATTAGTGACACCTAGAACAGTTTTGCTCAAAGCCAAAAGTAAAAGAACTGCTAAAGTGTGTGCAACCGTCTCCACAAATAATTAATTACAGCACTCGTAAGGCTTGAGGGACAAATACCTTAAATCAGAGCTTTCTCCTTTATCTTTCAAAGAATGATTCTGCAAAATACTAACTGAGAAACACATAAAATTTCAAAGTCTATATACCATTATTTACATCATTGCACTTTCCCCTTTGTTAGTATAAAGTTCTGAAGAGTAAGAGTAACTGCTGTGTGAACAACAATATACTGTAGACAAGAAATGCCTAGAAAACAAAATGTGCCAGAACCAAACTCTCCAGCAAAATTAAAAACCTACAGCAAGTTGTTGTTGTAGTCGTGAGATCTGAATCTGAAGAGAACGAATCCTTCTGTCTTTTTCTACCACTGTATCAATTGTTGCCTTGTCCATACCTTCTTTTACATTTCCTTCTATTACCAAGTCAGTATTCACACTGCTGTCCTGTTTATCTGAATCCTTTTCTTCTTTTTTCTCATTTAATTCCAGTGCTTGTTTTAAGCTTGCAAGCTCTTCCTGAATTAGAGCATTTGATTTAGATAACTCCTTCATTGTCATTTCTAACTGTTCCTTCTCCATAGCCAGCACTTCATTTTCTTGTTGTAATCTTTCTTTTTCCTGAAACACTGCTGGATTATGGTTTTCCACATTAACGCTAGCAGTCTGAACATCAAGAAACTCTTGTTCTAGTTTCTCTTTATCAGCCAGCAGATCTGAATAATCCTGTTCTAACTGATTATAGTCTTGTTGCAAACCTTCCTGAGAGCCTTGCACATTTTCAAACTCATCTTGCAGTGAATCAAATTCTTGCTGTATTTGATCTCTCTCATATTCAGCCCTCTGGCAAGCAGCTTGGACACTTTGAACTTCTTCTATCATTATGTCATGGTTTTGTTTCAGCTCTTCACACACTTTTTCTGACTCAGTAACTTGTTCATGAAGTTTATCTCTCTCTTCTACAACTCTAGCAAAATCACTAGCTTTATTACCATGATTGAGAGCACTAAGTTTTCTTTCTATATCTTCTTTCTCCTTCAATGTGCTTCTATTCTGATCATGTAGCTTCTCAACCTCATGAACTAACCTTTCAATATCATCATGCATTGCATTACCGTCAGCAAGTAAATATTCATTCTCCTTTGCCAACTCTTGCTTATTCTTAGCCATGGTTTCCACTTCTTCATGCATTTGTTCTTTTTCAAGCACAAGCTGATCATACATTTCTTGCAAATTATCACCAGCAATCACAAGTTTATTATATGTATCTCTAAGTGCCTCTAATTCTTCAGTCAGTAAACCATTCTCAGACTGTAAAGCGGTATTCTCTTTCCGAATATCGTCAATTTCTTGCATGGCAATATTTGCGGGTAGTTGATCAAAACTGTCACTTTTTTTATGTTGCATTGCACTTTCTGAATCTACAGTGTTGTTTAAATCACCATTAGTCAATTTGTCAGTTGTATGAATTTCTTTACTTGATTTAATCTGATTCATTTCAGTTCTTAATTGTTTCACTTCAGAATGTAATTGCGTATTTTCCTCCTCTAGCACACGAATATTTTGCATCTGTTCTTCAGGGAAGACATTGTTCTCTTGAATCTGTAATAGAGTTTATATTTAAAGTGTCTATAGCTCTACCAAACCTCATGTTTCCTTTAAACTTTGCAATATTTTAACTAAACCAGTTTAATTTGTCAGTGTTGGCTGATACATAGGAATGAACTTTCTACTCCAAGACAAATTTCAAGCATCTTACCCCTAATTGGCCAGTTGTGAAACTGATTTTAATACTTGCCTCTCAAACCCTGAGATTTTGAGACTAGTCTAGCAGCTTTGATACAGACAGCTATGAAAACAAGACGATGAAATAGATCACAAGTTCTTGTCCTGAAAAATCATACCTGTGTTTGTAGTCGTTGTCTATCTGTCTCAATATCTTCAAGTCGGCGACGAAGACGATCTATTTCAGATGAGTCATCAAGTGATGCCAATGACGAAATACTGCCTGTCTTCTCCTGAATTAGAACACAAACATTTTTCAAGAAAATATTTCACTTCTAGAATCATTTTTAATAATTACAACTTCAGGTCTCACAGCATCAAACTTGGGTATGGCACAAAACTGCTGTATCCATACAATAATACAAATACAAGTGAGATATGATAGTTTTGCATCTATGACATCATTATGATGTATGTGTTTTCTTTGAAAAAATGGAGAGTATTTTTTGGCATACTATACAGCATTATCAAGATTCTTTTATACCTTTATTAAGGAAGGAACAGAACACTTAGAAAGGTGGGTAACTCTAATCTGAACAAAAATGTTATTAATTTTCCACTATCACTTTTCATTACATTGATTGTGATAAGAAAGGTGGACAATACTACACTGTGTTTCATTTCTGTGTATTCATGCTCAGACCAGTGAGGAAATGTGGCACAATGTGTTTGCAAAGTCATGCAGATTAACAGTTACGGTGTGGCTTTATTTTCAACGGTATTTCAGTTATTTACATGCCGTCAGTTTACCTAACCATCATTCCTGGAAGGACAAGTACTAGACTTCCATCCTCTGTAAGAAACTGCCAACTTTCTCAGCTAAAAGAGTCAGGTCAGAGGCAGGGCTTGAACCCATGACCCTCAATTCCTCAAACGAAAGAAAACATTTTCTTGTGTACAAAAAACAATATTATGTAAAATATGTGAGACTGATATAAAACGTTTTATACTTCTAGCAATTCGGTTTGAAAGGAAAATACTGCAACTCACTTTGAAAAGATAAGATGCAAAGTGAGTTGTGAAATGAAGCATGCATATCATGCTAATGAGGAATGTATATAAAGTACTGAATCAATTAATGCATTCTGATTATACCTCTTATACCCGATCAGTCCTTGCAACAGAATAAAGTTAACAACATAGCTCAGTCATATCAAACAAATTTAACATAATTACAAATTACAAATACACTCAATTATACACAACTGTAATCATATTTTGCTTAATTTATTACTACATATTTCATTTATCAGCAATACATTTCAATTCCGATTGCCCTTATGTGATGAATTGGTGAATGTTGTCAAAATGATTCAAGAACAGCTAAGCATAGACTGACCCTAACCTGAACACTTTCAACAGTTTCACATTTCCCCTACAATTTCACATTTTCCGATGCAATCAAAGTTTCACGTTTTCACATTTTCATTTGACCTAGTGAGGAAGCTCATTAAAGAAAGAAAAGTGTTAAGGATTTACCTCTGTGTTAATGAGATAATGAGCACCAGGTTTACGGGTACACGAAGGAAATCATTTTCCAAGGAATCAAATGCTTATTTATTCAAACTATGTAAAGGTAACATAATAATAAAACTGGCTTTAAAATAGAAGTATGTAAGGAAGTATTATACAGTATTACAAAGAGTAAAATTAATAGTGTCTCAGTGTTAATTTACCCATGTACAAAGATTTTGGGAGAATCAAACACTAGCTTATCCAAGGTTATTTGAGAATGTCAAGAAAAAATCAGCAGTAAATTACTTACACCTGCACTACATACTCTATAAATATACAACCTAGGTGTTCTTTGAGAGTCATATTAGAAACATTTCACTACTAATTGTATATGAAAATTGAAATAAAACATCAGACAAAATTTTGCCAAGTATTGAATGTACTTTTTGGTCATAGTGGGTAAGAAATCAAGATGCCAAAGCAAGAAAAATTTTTTTTTTTTTTTTTACTGAAATACACTGTACTCAAAATACACTGTACTCAAAATACTTTCAAAAAATATGTACTCAACCGGGTCAAACTAAATCGTCTTTTGTAGACAGCACCTCTTTTAGAAAGCTGTCAAAGGGAAACAACTCTTACAAATTTTGTAAAAGGGTTACAACTCATCAGCACTACAATCAAATAACAAATTATGTTCAAATAGTTCAACCTAGTGTATATTACAATCACAAACTCAATTCACAAACTGACATCATTCATTCCACTACAAAGAATTCTAGCAAAACAGTTAAGAAAAAAAGCAGCAAGCAATCAAAAATGATTTAATACGATACTGCAAATCAAACTAAATTTTCAAAGAAAACGCTACCCAATCTATCTGATACATCACTTTTTAGCAGAAAAAAACTCGATTTTATCATTTTTAATTTTTACAATAAAAGCATTCAATGTCCATGCACTAATTGTATGTCTACAAAAAAATGCTTATATTTTACAGGCTCCAGGCCTAAAAAGCACAACATTTTAAAAGATCTTTTAAAATCTGTGAATTAATAATATATCTACAAAGTAAAAGCTTGCACCTACTTTTAGTCTACTGCATCTGTTTGATAATTGTCTTATAATAAAAAGTGTTTGTTACATAGAAAGAAAGTACACAGCCTATGGGCTAAAACTAAAAGGTCTATTGGGTAGCCAAATAAAAACTGTCAGAGCATTAAGAAAAACCTGGGTCAACTCTAAATACTTACTCTCCAACCAAAAAGACTAGTTATGGTTGTTCCATTTTTCTGAAATAATTTTACATTAATTATGCCTATTTGACTTTAAAATGAAAACCCTGTTAAGAAAAAATTGTCTGCCTTATACTGCAGTTGTCATGGAGATGGAGTATTTCTGTTTGTACCCATGCTGCCCTGGTTAAAGTGTTAAGACACTGGAAACATACCACTTTTTCAAAACTTCAACAAAAATATTGTTTAAGTTCAAATGCTAATTTCTGCATGTACAATGTATTCCTGTTCCATTGTTTTTTTTCATTTACTACATCACAAAAAAACTCTTACTTAAATTTAAAAAAAAGAAGAGCTGTCAAGAGGAGGTGAAACTACAGCTATTATTAATAAGATATTCACTGTTTATATTGAAACTTCAAAGATAAAATCCAAATATGATTTTCATGCTATCGAGGAAAAACTACCGCTACTGTAATATATCTTCACAGACTACAAAGTACGTAAAACTTCTACTTCATAATTTCTTACTGCTGTTAGGATTTCATGCTAATATGAAGGAATGCCAGCTTTAAGCATAGGCCTTGTACTTCCTATCTTAAAGAGTTGAAACCTTTATGACCAACTTACTGTGAGGGCTGTGACTGATTCTGCTCTCGCTACAAGTGCAGATCATGATCAGACTAAACATCCACGCCCTCTGATCATGATCTTCATTGATACCTATTCAGTCCATTAATTTCCAGGGAGCGACCCTCTGAACAGTTAATGTTACTGTCAAATTTGAATGGTGAACTTATTACAAGACAGAGGCCAGGATTCAAACCTGTACTGTACTCTTGACATCGTCAAAACTGTTGCAGAAATTACGCATGGTGTCAATGATAAGCAAGGAAGCAGGTGGGACTAGTCATAAGCTCAAGTGCTCCAAACTTATATTGAAACTTTAGTACAGTGCAAAAAGACAATGCCTGTTTCAAGCATATAAATTCTGCATAAATTATGATACAGGTTTGCTGAATTACTGAGTTCAACTTAATAACTGTTTAAGCAATTGTTTACATCTTCCACTTTTACTCTTATCAGATTTTGCTTCCTTCGAAAAGCAGAAAGTTATAGACAGACATGTGCTGAATTTTTTTTATTTACAAAGAAGTTTCTTACATGTAATCGTTCCCGCAACTGTTTGTTGTCTTGCCGTAGCTGTGCCACCTGGTTCTGAAGAAGCAGTAGCGTCTGTGGTTTGTGATCCACTATCACTGTAGGCTTCCTCCCTGTAAATAACAAATTTATTTATATGTCACAGGATGAGAAAAATGGGCATTCTGACCAGGACTCAAGCATGTGACCCTTGGCTTACTGGGCGAACGCTTTACCAACTGATCTACCAGACCACTTTCACATTTTTTTCCTTTTTATAAATCAAGTCCTTAACCATGACATAATATAGCTTTATCTCCTAGAAGGAAATGCTTGCATGTCTATTGAATTCAGATATAGCCTTACTGACAGTCTCTTTAGGTCTAATAGTTTAGGCATCCTCCGTTAATTGTATGAATCCCACCTGGGATTCATTTGTATATGGCTAACTGGTTAAGGCATTATCCCCGCAAATTCATCCCTCTATACAGTATCCAAACCTAAACATGACAAGACTTTTAGTTATACCTTCAAACAGTTCATCTTCATCACTGTCATTCCAACTGTCCTCTCCTGATTCCACACCGTTGTCATCCTGTAACACATCCATAGAAACATGTTATCCCTTATTAATCCAAGTTCCTGATAATGAATTGTCCTTTCAGTTTGGACTGTGCCACTTCTAGTTCAGTCGACAAAATGTAAATTACCAACTAAAAGCTGATATAATAATTGAACATACTTATTTGTTGTTGATGCTTTTTAAACTACATACAAAATGTAGTTACCAACCATCAAGTCTGCAACACTTTGATGGTTTTATTTGTTGTGAGTATTTCCTTGCAGAAGAGTGGAACATTTTGCTTTTTTGAAGTGTGTGGTCAAAGTGTTTTTGTAACATGTCTAAGACTGTTGAAAAAATTTATGCCACACACCAACTAGATGATGTCTCCTTCAAATTTTGTTTGCAGTGGTATGAAATCTGTTATCAGATTCATAAAGGAAACAGACCAATTAAAGCAGCTTAAATTCCATCTGTTTGGCTTAATAAGCTTTAAAATACACCTGCTATTTTTAATTTTAAACTTACAGGAACTTTGAACTTTTTCTTGATTTTCTTCATTTTATCAATGAGTCTAACATTCTTATCCTGTTCTTCAGTGAGCTGAGATTTCAGGGTAGACAACTCATCCTCTAACTCCTGTACTTCCTCCTGATCCTGAAATAAAGGGAGAGAAATCTTGTTATTGGCTTGATTATTGAAGTACAAAGTATTGGCTATCATTGTCAATAATATCTTTCTTGTAGAAATGGATAAGTAGCCCTACAACCTGAATTGAGGCAAACTAAAATAGTGAAATCTGATTTGTATTTAAGCGTTCACAAAATCCTACCCTCACATCACTTAAATTATAACACAAGAGTTTGACTGGTTCAGTAACTGTGAATCAAAAGTTACTACCAGACCGCACACTCAAACACCATTAACTGCATGGTTGAAATTTGAAGCTGAGGAATCAGAACAAGTAAGTTGGCAAGTGAATACTGGGTATCTACACACCAAGCCAAGTCATTCCCTCCCCCACCCACCAGATTTTTTATGAAACAAGACAAAAACTGACCACAGGAGGAGGTGCTGGAGTAGACATCTGTTTCTTGAGTGTATCGTACGACTCCTGAAGACGTTTATGTTCTGCAGTAATTCTTTTTAAATCTTGGTTGATATGCTCGTTTTCTTCTTCAAGTTCCTAAACGTAAGACAAAAACCCATGTTCATTACAAATAGGATTCATTTAATACTTAATCAATCAAATGAGATAATGCTGTTGAAATACTGTATTTGTCCTTATGGAAGCCACAGGTGCTTGTCATTTCTACCCTACTTGTTAAACAGTGTTGAAGATTCTCAAAAAGAAATATCTACGTTACAGTTATTTAGAAATTACATCCTGAATAAAACTGTCCACCCAAATGCAATGATGACAGATTTGGAACAATCTGACTACTTCAAAGTGATACTGATAAGCAAAAACCCCTCCCCACTTCCTTGTTTTTGGGTCAATAAGGAAAAGAACAGTAGCTTTCAACAATTAAGTACAGTAACCAGATTTCTGTATGTCTAACACCTTGTATAATATTTACAACAGTTACATGCAAGTACTTGTGTAATAATACAGTAATATACTAAACAAATGAATATTTTTTACTGGAAATTGAATTTTGTCAAGATAAATATTCCCAAGCCAAGATTTGTGTCAAATTCAGAAGCACAATTATGTGGCATACTCCTAGGTCTTAAAGCCAAATTCATACTCTGTGACAGCCTTTTTGTTTAATAAAATTTGAAAGATATCTACATGCTAAATCCAAATATATGGCACTACAAAAATTGCCCATTCCAATGTTTAGAATGCAAAGGCTCCCTTTAATCCAATGCTCTTGAAAATCAAAAAAGAAAATCTAAATGTAAGTGTCATTAATTGTGTTTATATCTGAATGAACCCTGATTCCATTGGTTGTAATTGTGCAGGCTAACTAAACTGCCAAAACCTACGTCACATATTTTAGATAACCTTAACAAACGTCTTGCTAAATTGTTCTACAGATAAAAGTTTAAGTTACAAAACTAGAATTATCATTGAAAGTGATAAAAGTACCCCAACAAATGCCTGGTCATAAAAAGGTGCTTAGCCCATTTCTGGTATCATAACAAGGTTACATAGTTTTAAATCTTTGAACTCTGTAACCTTGATCATTAACTGAGATGACTGAAAAAAGAGCTCTATGTATCCTGATATAAACAAGAGGGCAAAGATGGCCCTATATCGCTCACCTTGGTACAAGTCCACTTGCCTGGTGGAAGATCACTAGATAATGTTATATACCAAATAAGTTTTCCTATATACGCCTTTGTAAAACAAATGATCCCCCCACCCCTGGGCAAGGTCAATTCTGACCCCAGGGGCATAATTTGAACAAACTTTAAAGAGGTCTACTAGGCAATGCTACATGCCAAATATCTAAGCTCTAGGCCTTGTGGTTTCAGAGAAGAAGATTTTTAAAGTTTTTACTATATATTCCTATGCAAAACTAAGTGACCCCGGTGCGGTGGGGTCAATTTTAACCCGGGGGTCATAATTTGAACAATATTGGTAGAGGTCTACTAGCCAATGCTACATGCCAAATATCTAAGCTCTAGGCCTTGTGGTTTCAGAGAAGAAGATTTTTAAAGTTTTTACTATATAAGCCTATGTAAAACTAAGTGACCCCTGGTGCGGGGTCAATTTTATCCGGGGCTCATAATTTGAACAATCTTGGTAGAGGTCCACTAGCCAATGCTACATGCCAAATATCTAAGCTCTAGGCCTTGTGGTTTCAGAGAAGAAGATTTTTTAAGTTTTTCCTATATATTCCTATGCAAAACTAAGTGACCCCCGGGGCTCATAATTTGAACAATATTGGTAGAGGTCCACTAGCCAATGCTACATGCCAAATATCTAAGCTCTAGGCCTTGTGGTTTAGAGAAGAAGATTTTTAAGTTTTTCCTATAATTCCTATGCAAAACTAAAGGGACCACCGCTGGGGGGGTCAATTTTGACCCCGGGGTCATAATTTGAACAATATTGGTAGAGGTCTACTAGACAATGCTACATGCCAAATATCTTAGCTCTAGGCCTTGTGGTTTCAGAGAAGAAGATTTTTAAAGTTTTCCCTATATATTCCTATGCAAAAACTAAGGGCCCACCTGCACGGGGTCAATTTTGACCCGGGGGTCATAATTTGAACAATCTTGGTAGAGGTCCACTAGACAATGCTACATGCCAAATATCTAAGCTCTAGGCCTTGTGGTTTCAGAGAAGAAGATTTTTAAAGTTTTTCCTATTTGTTGCCATAGCAACCAGAGTTCTGCATGGAATGGAATTCTTTGAACAATTTTGGTAGAGCTTCATGCAAGGAACATTCCTGCATAGTTTTATCAACATTGGCCTAGAGGTTTCAGAGGAGATGTCATTTGAATCAAAATGTTGACGGACGACGGACAATCATCGATCAGAAAAGCTCACCCTGGCATAGCCAGGTGAGCTAAAAATCGTAAAACATGAATTCACTTGAAACTTACAACATACACCAGATTAAGTCATCAACAGTTTCTTTTAATTTATAGACTATATGCATCAAATGCCACTCTTCATTTTTTAATTTTTTGTATATTACACAGTATGAGTGAAAGGAATGTTATGGATTGATTTTTAAGGTTCTGATGCCATTTCAAAACCTACTTACTAGTGTCTGTAACGAGGGTTCCCTGCAAAACAGTTGTCAACAAAATATGGACTTTTTACAACTGTTGTGAAGGGTGCCCTCCATAAGCAGGTTATTGCTCATATGCTCTAGGGGACTGGAGTCTTATTAGAGAGCTACCTATGTGAGGCTTATCTCAGCCCCAATTCTTCACTCTCTCACGTACAGGCTTATCTCAGCCCCAATTCGTCACTCTCTCATGTACAGGCTTATCTCAGCCCCATTTCTACAGTCTCTCATGTACAGGCTTATCTCAGCCCAATTTCTTCACTCTCATGTTCAGGCTTATCTCAGCCCCATTTCTACAGTCTCTCATGTACAGGCTTATCTCAGCCCCATTTCTACAGTCTCTCATGTACAGGCTTATCTCAGTCCCATTTCTACACTCTCTCATGTACAGGCTTATCTCAGCCCCATTTCTAGTCCCTCATGTACAGGCTTATCTCAGCCCCATTTCTTCACTCTCTCATGTACAGGCTTATCTCAGCCCCATTTCTACACTCTCTCATGTACAGGCTTATCTCAGCCCCATTTCTACACTCTCTCATGTCACTTGTCGCCCCCATTTCTACACTCTCTCAGGTACAGACTTGTCTCAGCCCAATTTTCTTCTCATGTACAGGCATCTCAGTCCCATTTCTTCACTCTCTCATGTACAGGCTTATCTCAGCCCCATTTCTACACTCTCTCATGTACAGGCTATCTCAGCCCATTTCTACACTCTCTCATGTCAGCTTGTCTGCTCCCCATTTCTACACTCTCTAAGGTACAGGCTTGTCTCAGCCCAATTTTCTTCTCACGTACAGGCTTATCTCAGCCCCATTTCTACACTCTCACGTACAGGCTTATCTCAGCCCCATTTCTCTCTTCACGTCCCATTTCTACAGTCTCTCATATACAGGTCAGTCCATCTACAGTCCCAATACAGGCAGATCTAAGCCCAATTTCTACACTCAGATTCAAGCAGATTTCAGCCCCATTTCTAAAATCCCTCACACATTCATACAAAAATTTCAAACTTTTGATTCAAAAGTATGCAGACAATTTCACATATTTCAAACATGAATATGGCTGATATTAGTAGGAGTTTAGTATAATTCTGGTTTATTATGATACATGTATATGACTGGTTAAAACAGGCCTGTATTCATATATTTTCTAAGTCAGAAATAACAATATAGTGGCAGTGCCTACAAGAGGCATTCTTTATTGCAGCTCTTCTAATTCAAATTGACCAAGTCATGTATACTCTTTTTCCCCTTGGAAACAAAATACCTAACAGATTCCATGTTACTAAGAAACAGATGTATATTTACCAACTATTCAATTCAGTATAATACAAACTTACTGATTTCACACTGATCAAAAGAGAAATTTCTTTCAATTTACCAAGATGTTCTAACAACTTTTGTATTTTCTCAGAAATTGTGAAGACGCATTGGCAGTATAACTTCTACCTTAAAACCCAATGTCTTTACTCTTTCCACACTCAAGACAAGGTCAACGTGAACATTTCTGACTTACAAGCTTTGTTCAACACTGCAAAAATGAATACATGTACAAAAAGGTATATAATGTTCCTGTACACTAGAACTTGGCTTGTTTAACGCTGTTTCAAGAACACAATACATGTACCTATTTTTGTTCTGTACATGTCCAAAAAGGCTAATAGTGGTATAAGCCGATAATGTGTACAAGCACATTTTTGCAGTGGAATACAGGCCTTCAGTTAAAACGGTTAATGTTTACAATGCATGAAGGCGCAAGATATTTTAAAGCATGCATAACAGTGCATTAAAGTATCAACACAAGCACAAAGTCATGAAAACTGTGATTGAAAACAACAAAAACGTGATGCTGGCATTTTTTGTTTACCATGGCAACAAAAACCAACCAATCAGCAGTAACTTACCACTTGTCTGTAGGCCTATGATTGGACAATGTAAGATGATGTTTTGTGAAACTGACATAACAAAATTAGTATCGTGAAGCAATAATTGTGAAACATGAAACATCTATGTCATTTACAATGACAGTTATAGTGAATATACTTGAGAATACTTTACTCAATCCGCAAGCAAAATTAAAATTACTGCAACATTGGTCAATTATAGCATCTGCAAGATTTACAAACGGCGCAAGTGTTTAACTTAAAGAAAAATTCACAACTGATGTGGGAATTATATACTAGTATGTGCACCGGACGATGAGTTTTCTATAAATATTCAGAGTTTACTATGTGCTACTCAAAATTGTTACTTTTCATGTTTTAAAAATGAAAATAAAAAGTTTCTAAAAATGTAGTGCTGTACAGTAAACTGTGTGTGAATGCCTCATGATAAGTTATGGGAATTTCATAGCTATTCAAGTGGAGTGAGGTTGTCAATCATAAGTTTTATCCAGTATACAAGACTTGTGATTTGTGTTACAGTAACATAATTTACTTATGCTCCAAATATATAGTGTGATGTATTTGTACACTTTTAATTATATACCCATGATGAAACAACTTCTTACAAAACTGTTATTAAGTCTTGTTGAATTATATACCAGTTAATACTGTATTGATTTGAACCCTTAACTTGAAATTGTTATTAATTTACACTCAGCCTGCTGAATTTCAACAAGAGGGCCATGATGGCCCTTTATCGCTCACCCGAGTACAACTGCTTTTAACAAAGTTGCTAGAAATCATCAAAACAACCCTTCTGACAAATTTCCAGGATATTTGGGCTGAAAATGTTACCTCTAGAGTGTTAACAAGGTTTTTCCATATTTGGGCTCTGTGACCTAGTTTTTGACCCCAGATGACCCATATTCAAACTTGAGCTAGAAATCATAGAAACAACCTTTCTGACATATTTCCAGGATATTTGGGCTGAAAATGTTACCTCTAGAGTGTTAACAAGGTTTTTCCATATTTGGGCTCTGTGACCTAGTTTTGACCCAAGATGACCCATATTCGAACTTTGAGCTAGAAATCACTACAACCTTCTGACAAATTTCCAGGATATTTGGGCTGAAAAGTTACCTCTAGAGTGTTAACAAGGTTTTTCCATATTTGGGCTCTGTGACCTAGTTTTTGACCCCAGGTGACCCATATTAAAACTTGAGCTAGAAATCAACCAAACAACCTTTCTGACAAATTTCCAGGATATTTGGGCTGAAAATGTAACCTCTAGAGTGTTAACAAGGTTTTTCCACATTTGGGCTCTGTGACCTAGTTTTTGACCCAAGATGACCCATATTCGAACTTGAGCTAGAAATCATCTTAACAACCTTTCTGACAAATTTCCAGGATATCTGGGCTGAAAAAGTTACCTCTAGAGTGTTAAACAAGGTTTTTCCATATTTGGGCTCTGTGACCTAGTTTTTGACCCCAGGTGACCCATATTAAAACTTGAGCTAGAAATCAACCAAACAACCTTTCTGACAAATTTCCAGGATATTTGGACTGAAACAGTAGCCTCTAGAGCCTTAACAAGATTTTTCTATTTTTGGGTCATGTGACCTAGTTTTTTTTCCAAGATGACCCATATTCGAACTCGTCCGAGTAATTACTGGGACAAACATCCTGACCAAGTTTCGTGACAATTGAGGCAAAAATGTGACCACTAGAGTGTTAACGAACTAAGTGTTGACGGACGACGGACATTCATCGATCCTAATAGCTCACCCTGAGCCAGCTCAGGTGAGCTAAAAATGGACTTGTTCATTTTTCAATTTGGACATTACCATTGTTCATTTAGTAGGGATGCTCACTGAAAATTCACTGACTGAATAGTGATCAGTGCAGATCATGATCACGCCGCATGGAAGTATAAGCTGATCATGGTCTGCACTGATCAGAAAGGTAGAATCACTTGTCTTCAATAGAATAAGGTTAAATCAATGATGCTAAAGTGTGTGCAAGACATTTGATTCTCTGAAAATGACATTAATTTTTTTCTCATTTATAGCAGTTCTAATGCCTTTTTTATTTCATATTTAGATGGTTCATTAAATCAATACAGTTTCTTATGAGTGTTGGTTTATGTTTTACAAAAATAGACCAAATACTTATATTTGACAGACTATTAACAAAATAAACTATCTACTCAGATGTTCTACAAAGAAAAGAATGAAGAAGAAACAAAATATTAAATTAAAAGAGAAAGATAATAACTGCCCCCTAGCAAATAAAATACACTTATGAAAGAAAGGTTTCATATGGATGGTTACCTTGTACGCCTCTAGTGTACGTTGATCAATGACAGCTTTTGGCGGTGAAGCCGCGCGTAATGCTAATGCCTCTTCATCCAAATCATCCTGTTTATAATGAAACAATTATTCAGAACTGAAGACTTTAAAAGTCAATTAATTTGAAAAAGAATTACATTTCACAGTCACTATTTCTGGATCTCGATGGTCTCTCTTATTTCCTTTCTCACGCATTGAAATACCTACTTTCTTTTGTTCTATGAAAATTTGATAATTTAATTAATAGCCTATGAATTGAGAGATCAAGATAATTGTCATTGTAAAAGATGAGAAAGAAGAATATTGTTACTGTAGAACACAACTAAATTTACAAGCGCTGTATAATGTTACTTAGGATGTCTATGATGGAAAAGTAAAACATTGTGGACCCAGAGCAGACTGTATGGGTGTGCAGGCCGACCTAGATCCATAAAACTGTTTACTTCAGTCAGATGAATGGGCTTAACCCGTGGACAAAGAAAGACTATCTATAAGATATTTAATTTCCTACTTCTTATACATGAACTTATCTAAATCAATTGAAAAGGTAAGAAATTAGCAAAAATGTTATAAAATGTAAAAATAAACTAGCAGTTAGGCATTGTCATGGCTTGAATACCCCCGCATATCGCATTGTCAGAATCAACAGTGGCCATTTAGAGGCCCGTGACCTTGACCTTTGACCTGGTGACCTCAAAATCAATAGGGTCATCTACTAATCATGACTAACCTCCAGCCAAATAAGAAACTGTGGGTCCAAGGAATCTTAAGTTTTTGGGGCGACAAGCTTTTTGAAGTCCAGGCCCCTGTGACCTTGACCTGACCTGGTGACCTCAAAATCGATAGGGGTCATCTACTAATCATGACTAACCTCCATGCCAAATATGAAGACTGTGGGTCAAAGGTTTCTTAAGTTATTGGGCGGACAAACTTTTTGAAGTCAAAGTCCCGTGACCTTGACCTTTGACCCAGTGACCTCAAAATCAAAAG
Organism: Saxidomus purpurata; assembly: GCA_022818135.1. Classification (NCBI taxonomy): domain Eukaryota; kingdom Metazoa; phylum Mollusca; class Bivalvia; order Venerida; family Veneridae; genus Saxidomus; species Saxidomus purpurata. Next base: position 4,231,334 of record JAFMSR010000018.1, on the reverse strand, counting down.
GGGTCATCTACTAATCATGACTAACCTCCATGCCAAATATGAAGACTGTGGGTCAAAGGAATCTTAAGTTATTGGGAAGACAAGGCTTTTGAAGTCCAGGCCCTTGACCTTGACCTTTGACCCGGTGACCTCAAAATCAATAGGGGTCATCACTAATCATGACTAACCTCGAGTCAAATATGAAGACTGTGGGTCAAAGGTTTCTTAAGTATTGGGCGGACAAACTTTTTGAAGTCAAAGTCCCTGTGACCTTGACCTTTGACCCAGTGACCTCAAAATCAAAAGGGGTCATCTACTAATCATGACTAACCTCCATGCCTAATATGAAGACTGTGGGTCAAAGGAATCTAAAGTTATTGGGCAGACAAGCTTTTATAGTCAAGGCCCCGGACCTTGACCTTGCCAGGTGACCTCAAAATCAATAGGGGTCATCTACTAATCATGACTAACCTCCATGCCAAATTTGGAGAGTGTGGGTCAAAGGAATCTTAAGTTATTGGGCGGACAAGAAAAAACCGGGGGACGGGACGGCCGGACGGCGGACAAGCTGATTCCAGTATACCCCCTTACAACTTTGTTGTGCGGGGGTATAAACAAACAGAAAAGCTGATTCCAGTATGTCCTCCTTACAACTTTGTTGTGAGGGGGAATTGGTCATGAACAAACTGAACAAACTGCATTGTGGACAGGCATTCTTAAGAATATTAGCAGACTAGCTTTTTGAAGTCAAGGCCCCTGTGACCTTGACCTTTGACCTGGTGACCTCAAAATAGATAGGGGTCATCTACTAATCAGGACTAACCTCCATGCCAAATATGAAGACTGTGGGTCAAAGGAATCTTAAGTTATTGGGCGGACAAGCTTTTTGAAGTCAAGGCCCCTGTGACCTTGACCTTTGACCTCAAAATGGATAGGGGTCTTCTACTAATCAGGACTAACCTCCATGCCAAATATGAAGACTGTGGGTCAAAGGAATCTTAAGTTATTGGGCGGAGGGCAAGAAAAAACCGCACGGACGCCTGACGGCCGGACGGACAAGCTGATTCCAGTATACCCCCCTTACAACTTTGTTGTGCGGGGGTATAATAAGCAGTTAATGGAGTAATTTGTATCAGCAACATCAAAATTCAGGGGTTAAGGTTAAAGAGCATATTTATGAGACCAGTCTAAAATCTCATGATTTTGATTTGTCAGTTCTGTATCAACAGTCAATCCAGCCAATCAAAAGCTAGAGAACTAAGACTGGTTCCAGAACAAGTTTTTAATACTAAAAATTAGGTATTAATAATGATAACTATCTGGTAAGTGTGTGGCATTATGGTTGCTGCTGCTGTTGCTCGAGCTTCATTATATGACAACTGTCATTTAACAGTATCCCTTTTCTACGTACTACTACATGCAAACTAACATACAGTGATGGAACTAGAAACTAAAAGGTTACTTTTCAGACAAAACATGGCTCCCCACCCAACAAATTGCCACTGAACTTTAAGAATGACTTCAATCTTGAAGTAGGCTGGCTGAAACATTTGCCCTACACAAAATCTCAGTATGAACATGTGTGCCATTTCATTTCAAAATCCTTCATATGGTTCAAAGATGCTGAGATGACATGAAATATATCAAAAGACCTTTGGTCCTCAAGTGTGACCTTGACCTTGAATCAATCTGACTGCACACATTCTCAATATAATTAAAACTGAAAAAGCATTTGTGCAATCCTGCAAGTGGCAACAGGAGATACGGAGTAAATACTTTTTTTTCCAGACTGATGAACAGATAAGTACACCCATGCAGGGAGTAAAGTGGGAGAGGGTTGAGTGGGGCATTGTGACATTTTTTTGCAATGGTAACCTTAACAATCTGTGAATCACTAGTATTTGACTAAGCTATTGTAGCAGGGCCTTTGGATTTTTGTCTTCAATCCAGTAGTTAGGAAAACTGTCAGTGACAGTTTAAATGGTACATGCATTTCCTGTACTCATTGATGCAAGTTTGTGTTATATACGTCAAACAGATAGTGAGTTACTGGTGATGTGTTAGGCCTGCTACAGCGGACCAGTTGTCTTGGACACCTAATCAGAATCTCATTCTGGGCAACTGTTAGCTAGCTAAGTTTAAACAGTTTAGGGAGGAAACTTCTATGACCATTGTGTATTTAACTGTGTAATAGTTTGCATTTGCATCACAGAGGCTTCACAATACTGCCATGTAAAAGCCATTTGTACAGTGATTAAATAAAACAGCAAGTGATATATATACAGAGATGGTAAAACACATGCATCACACGCTTTATGAGTCAAGGCTTATATTCCATTCACAGCACGTCTATACAGGAAAAACATGGGTCATGTTCAATTTGGATTACCTTGGCTCGTTTAACTGCTAGAATTTTGGTTACCTCATCACTTTCCTTTGATGGTTCCGGTTTTTGATGGACTGGTTCTGGGGTGGATTCCGGAACAAATTTAGCAACCATGTTTTCCTGTCAAGTGAGATATTTAACTCAAAAGATGAGAAAGTGAGATAATGGTCTATATTGCTCTCAGAAGTGATGATATGGTAATATTTGTGGTACAAGCGTCACTAAACAGTATCACAGCAAAAATGTTAAAACCATTTAAAGCACTCTTTTCCCTATTTCATAAATATTTTTGATGATTAGTTAGGCAGCGTTCCTTTGAGTTTTAGCCGGTGAGTTATGTAGGGTTCCAATGAATTTTAACCAGGGTGTAAAGCAGTGTTCCCGTGTGTTTTAACCAGTGAGTTAGGGTTCCAATGAGTTAAGGGTTC